>CM077791.1:18082682-18189260 GCA_039737535.1 Lagodon rhomboides | reverse complement strand
GTAGGGATAAAACCTGGACACTGATTGGCACAGACATCAGGGTCGAGTTTCAGCCAATACCAACAGACACATCCGTCTCTGATCTCCTGTCCACTCAGAGCCAAACGCCACGTATGAGTAAACGTATGAGATAAATCAGTAATAGCGGTTATTAACGCAGCCCTGAAATGTTCCATCCTTTGAAAAACACATTATACATTAAAAAAAAAAGATGTGTCACCTTGGCTCATTTTCTCTGTTGTATATTTCTTTGTGTTCTTTTATTAATGAATTGAATATTTGTCCAAATGTCAAGATTTTGATATTCAGAATTAGGCCTCATTCTGAAAAGATTATATTCTGATTAAGACATATATGGCAATGTAATGTAATGAATATGCTTTGGGCTGTTTACTGCAGTTTGGATATACAGGAGTCAGTATTTCTCAGCGATGACTGCTTAAATAATGTATGGGTCCCATCAAAGCATCCAGTAATGATTTGCAGGATGTGGTGTGCCATTTCAAATCCAGACACATGTGCGATGACTGAAATAATGCCTCCGCAAGACAGGTAACAGATCAATTCACCATACATTTATTCACCCCAAATTAGTTAGCAAAGCTGCTTGTCACATCTCCAGTGGTGCAGGTGCACACAGTGACATTCTGGCAGCGCAAAAAAAATGTATAAACGCTGTAAAGACATTGTTTAGGACAAAATTTAACATAAAACAACCATATATTGAATAATTAAGTATGGGAAAAGGTATATATAATATAAACAATGGCAATGTCTGTAAAGATAATAAGTGAAAATATTTCAAAGGTAACCGAACAGCCCAACTCATAACATCACATTAAGCAGTAGTTCATTGTTTAAACCCCAAGGAAATTTTGTTTGTATGGTGAAGATCCAATAGGCCAACGTCCTAGGCACGTTTCTTTAACAACAAGTCAGGATCACCACCTCTAGGTTTTTCAATGCCACAAAACCATAAGGTTGAAATGTCATGTTTTTTCATCATGTGAAGTGTAATAATACCGAAACGTTGTTATCAAAATTCATTGCAGGTGAAGTGAAAAGTGTGCAGTTTTTTCTCCTACAATTTAGCCAAACCATTTCAAAGAACCACTGCTGTCATGGTTCTGTATGGTTCTGCTCTCCCCTCTGTTTTCCCCTTGTTGCATGTATGTCTCCCTCTGTCTGCCGCTGTTATTTCTCCTCTGTGCTTCCCCCTCTTTATCCCACCTGTCCTCTTCCCTCCTCTCTCTCCTCACCTGTTCCTCGTCCCCTCATCAGTGTGTCTGTGTATTTAAGCCTTTGTTCTCCATGTCGGTTCGTTGTATCTGTTTCTGTGATATTTTTTTCCCCCCAAGTTCCTTGTGTCTACAGTCTCCCAGTGGTATGTGTTTTTTTTTTTTTTTGGATTTGAACTTTTGGTTTTTCCATGTTTGATTTAAAACTTTCTGCATTTTGGTTGTACTTTTTACTTCGCCTTAGTTGTTACTTTGTTTGGTCCTTGGTTTTCTAGTTTTTGGATTTTTGTGTTTTCTCAGCTTTGTTTTAATAAAGCTCGCTTTTCGTTCCCCCATCCTGCCTCCTATTATCTGCTTTTGGGTCCTAAAATCCTAAACCTGACAACTGCAGCAATAAAAAAATACAATACTATCTGGTCATCAGGGGAAAAGGGGCAGGAGCACCCTTAGCTCCCCCTCTGGCACTCAGTCCCAAGGCCATTCACTTCCTCTTAAGATGTTCAGTAATTGACTCAAATGGGAGGACATACTGTTATACCATACCATACTATATGTTGGTCAAATTCAGCTGTCGATTCATACACAGTTGATGCAGTAAAAATGTATGAGTCAGAAGAAACAAAAGTCTATGTTCATGGTAGTAAATGACTTCCCAGTGCACTTTGCGTTTTTAAGGATTTCTTGCAATGGAGCTCTCTGGAAGAAGAGATATCAGGCTTTAGATACACTGATAACACTTGTGGATCAATTCATAGTTCATTCTGGTCTTTTCGTGGGATTTGTTTGCAATGAGAAACACAAAGTGATTACCAGACTTACCCTTTGAAAACAAATACAACTGAAGTCTGCCTGCTTTTTGTCGGTGGCCAAATCAAAGGCTTCTTTTGGGAATTGTCTGTGAGAAGCCTGAGTGTGTTCTCAAGCTTAAAGAGACTAAACATACAGTCACCTGAGAATCGATTCCTCCAAACATTGTAACGTTGCCATCTGCCAGAAGGATAAGATTACCTGCCTGCTTCATTGTGCAAACACAAACCCACATACCGAGGGGGAATTGCACTGTGTTCAAATTATATTCACTACAGTTTACTACATACAATTATACCGTGAGCCTCTTCAGAAGCAGTAAATCGTGCTACTTGTAAGAATCTTTCATGTTGCTTGAAGAACAGCTGCTGTCTCTGCACCTCAGGACACATTAACAGCGGCATAGTCTCATTTTTCATCTGGAGCACAACAGTCAAAGTGTGAAGCAGTGACAGCAGTGGTTAGATGTAATGGTCCCCCAGCTGCAACCCAGGTGATCTGGCAGGAATCAGGAGCTGCTGGGAGCCCTTTGAAATGGAAATGCCTGTGTAAAAAGCAGGAGGCCAATTAGTAAGTGAGAGCTGTTTCCCATGAGGCACCTCAGTCCGACCAGAAAGCCCCCCCTTCTCTCAGATATCTCTCACCTCTCATCCCTGCAGGAGGGATATTCATCAGTGTCTTCTTTAAGGTGTGGCTCAGATTAGAGGAGCACATGTGCACAACATAATAAGAAGAAAACGCTGATGTTTTTTCAGTTGTCAGAGCTTTTGCCGCAACACTCAAGTTATTTTTGAAACAATTAAAGTCAGTCTTGCATAAAGTTCGTTAAATTCCAGTGGGCAAAAACAACTTATAAAGCTCTCATCTGTTATTTGAAATAAGAAATTCAGAAGTGAGGCAGTTCAGGAGATGCAAGTCTATGCCAGCCCATTGTTCCATATTCAAGAATGGCAAAGTCACGTTCACCTTTTGATTTTCAGTCTGGACTTTCGGGGCAACCAACATGTCTCTGCCAGAGGATTTAAGAGCCAAGAGACAGCTCAGTTTCCCTGAAAGTGTTTGTGTCTGAACCACTGTTCTTGGCAGTGATGGTGGCCTCCGGTTGCGTAAATTTACCCGAGAGATATTGTGGTACATCCAGTCGCAGATAGACAGACCGTGACAGGCAGTGCAGAAGGCAGAAAACACTTCAAAATGACATCAAGAAACAGAGATCAAGTGTCCATGAAGTAAGATGAGGTTCATAAACTGCCTCTGACTTTGTTGTTGCTGTAGCCGAGCTGAGTTTGTTGCGTAAACTTTGAGCACCACTCGACAGTACACACTGAAAAACAAGCACCTGCGAGCAAAATCCTTCCGTCTACAGAAACATCCACCAAAGTTACCTTAAACCTTTGGATGAAGGCAAGCTTCTTTGATAAAAAAAATAATAAAAATAATAATAATGATATTATTATTATTGGTCTAAACATCATCTTTGACTCTGGAAACACAGTCTGGTTTTCACTTCAAAGGAAGATGTAGTCAGATGTGAGAGTTGAAACGCTGTGTATTTTCCACCCTGTATGCCTTTGTAGTTCCTCCAAGCGATGTCGTCCTTGACAGCAACATTTTGACGGAGAGTCTTGTTCTACTTGTGCATGATACGTGTTTATGACAGGGTAAGCAAATTCACAATGTACCCCTGTGGATGATGAGGCCCTGCTACACCTCTTGGGAACGGACCAATGTCTGAAGGTCATAGTTTTATTTGTTTGTAGGAAAATATTATTTAACTGTGAAAAATACAGTATATGGTGAAGGTGATTATTGTCAGTCTGAGTATTCAACCATACTGACTGGTGATAGTTTCACCACCAATCCATCACACCTAAATCCATCAGATACCACCTAGATGAAGGAAAAATATCTGTAGTGGCTGTAGCTCAGGGGTAGAGCCAGCGTCTTGTTATTTGTTGTTGATTTTGATACATTTTTTGTGAGTGCCTTACAAAACAACATAAATAACTCAAGAGCTTTTATGTTGTTATCTATAACTGGAACCAGAAAGTTGACCTCACTTTCGGGAGAAATGTCCGGTTCATCAGGTTTCACTGCAAAGCTGTGATCTACCTTAAGTTAACCTGACGTTTATCAAGTTCACTTACCTCCAGTTCTCTCTGTAGAGTCCTTGTTTCCCTCATACATCATCAACCTTCTTATCTGAATTTAGCATTTTTCCTCTCTTTGTCTCCCTTCATCATGGACGTCGCAGCATAAATTATCAAAGCTTTTTGTTATGCAAGAATCTCTGTTATAGCTGGATTTTTGATGGTTATCTAAGACATTTTGTGTCTTGTTGAATTGGTGGACATAATTTGTATTTTGTTTGACTGTAAGTATGCACTTTTTCTCATGTCAATAAAACAGTGTGGGCTGGAGTAATGGCATCAGCCACGGATTTTTACGCTGTCCAAGTTCAGTTTCCAAAGAGGTCTATCTGTAGGACAAGCCTGATCCTAATTATCTACAAAATGTGTGGATTTCTACATAGAGGTGTGGAAAACGCTGCTGACACGATAAGCACTTATATGCAGTCAACAGGACAGATTTAGGCAAATTTAATTTTGCAGACTGTCAACAAAAGCAACTGTAACACTCCAATGAGAGATTAATTGGTGGTGAATGAATATTATAGTGTGTAAAGGACCAGCAGGTTTGGCTGCTGGAGCAGAGTGAAATGTCTAAATGAGACTCAAAGACGTAATTTTGATTTTGAAGTATGCCGGCTTCTTATTACAAAGAACATAAAAGGTTAAACATACAAAACAAAATATTGATTCCACTTACAATGACTTAGTAACACCAGCTGTGATGAACCACAGTTGATATCACATTAGCAATTGTTCTGACTTCAAGTTCACTGACCTTATTGCAAAGTGTCTATCTTGGGTTCACCCTTTAACCTGAATGCACAGTAAGTAACATTCAATTCACGGTTTCTTTCTGATCAGATTCAATTCAAAACACAGTTCAAAGTACGCAGTTTTGCTTACAACCACCACTCTGCTGGAAAATATCCTACCACTCAGTCATTAGTTCCATGAGATGAAGAGGTGAGTCTTTCGTTTAATTCAGTCCAAAATCTAGAAGGTAAAAGGTTAGTTCAAGTCCACAGTTCAAGAGGGAATGTGTGTGTGTGTGTCTGTATGTGTGTGTGTGTGTGTGTGTGTGTGTGTGTGTGTGTGTGTGTCTGTGTGTCTGTGTGTGTGTGTGTGTGTGTGTGTGTGTGTGTGTGTGTGTATTGGGGGGAGGAAGATATAAATAAGGGGGAATGAAAATGATGTGGCCGAGTGTGAGGGTGTTTGTAGCAGTTGGCCTACCACACCACCGGGTGCAGTAGAAACAGGATGCGTTCGATGACCGCAGCAGTATCTTGGGATACTGTTTCTCTCTCCCGCTCTCTCGGTCCTGGTGGGAAGGCTCGTCATCAGCGACAAAGATCCTAATCCAGGAACAACGAAAAGTGCAAACAAAACAAAAAAACAAAACAAAAGAGAAGTATCATTAGTTTTACTAATACTACCCCCAGATACTGATATCCTGATACTACCCCCAGAGGCGGTACCTTAATGTGTTCTGAATTCTTGTCTTGTATGGCTTGTGGCCAGATTTCTTCAAAATAAAAGCTCTACTTTTTATCCCAAACTAACAAATAAACTGTAATGTTTCCATACATTAGATTATTATTTTCTGTGTCTAAAAAAGAAAGAGAAAGAGATTGTGCTGTCTGATTTTATTTCTAAAGGCTTCTATTACAGCTACCTACCACAGCCATAATGTTTTTATACTACTTAGTTGGCGTTAAGGTACTGACATTTTCACACAATACCACCTTTGTCTGAAAATGTCAAAGTATTCTATGTGAAAATGTCAGTACGTCCAAATCCTTTCTATAGATTCTATAGAGTTGCAGATAGACCTGCCTGTGTCTTTCTTTTCAAAACAAACACAAGAAATGTATAAAACATGAGTTACTGTGAACCAGCTGAAGTTTTCCTAGAACAATCTGCATCACAAACACCATCTGATGCTCAGTGTGTTAAAGCTTAGTATGATGGATCGATAGATTGAAAATCTGCTGTGTCGTGCCAGCTGAAAAGAGAGTGGAAGCAAAGAACATTGGCGGTTTACATTCTCTGCCTTTTCACTCTATTGTCGTCTTGTTGTTCAGCAGCTCTTTCTATATGTGCACTTAGTGTTCAGCTACATTACAGAGGCACATTCACGCTGCTGAAAGGGATCATTAATAAAAAGACGCAGTCCTTCTTCCTGCCCTTTGATTCTTCAATGGCGGTGAGTATCACGGTTCCTGAAAAGCACAGAAATAATCACTGCTAGGTTATTATAGTTTATTAAAGCACAGGCTTCGCCATATTTCCCTTTGAGAGGGAGTTTGAGTTTGAGTTTTTAGTTGTTTGCGACCTTTTCAGAGTAAATTGCAAGGCTTTAAAAAATTATAGCAAAGCTATAAATCATTTTATCAAAATGCCACAAATGAAAGCTGAAGAAAGTACAGAACCTCTCTGATGTGTTTTTATAAACAGTCATTTTAATGCAAAGAACACTAGCATTATTTGGAGGACTTGTGTTGTACTTTAAGTGCCAGGATGTTCTGTGATGTTATGCACTTATTTTAGCATTCCATTGTACCAATGTAGTGAAAAAACTTGTTTTCCAAATAAAGTGGTTGGTAGAGGTTCATGGAGCAACAAAAATACCTTAAAGCTGCTGTAAGTGTGTTTTTCCAGTTCAAATAAGTGTCTCTATATTCCAACAGTAATCACAATGGACAGGAAGTTAGTGCAAACGGCGACTCCCCTGATACAAAAGTTGGCGCCCCCCCACTAGCCCCTCTGCCCCCTTCACGGGTGTCCTCCCCCTTCCCCTAATGAGTGACTTGCATATGTCCCCGTGTGTCTCCACTTCCTCTCACTGTGCCTAAATAAAGCTCGATATATCATGGATGCAGGCGCTGCCCTCTTGAGCTGGTGACGTCGATTGCCTGTACATCTGCCAGACTCATTTACAAGCAGGGATCAGCTGTCAGTCATGATGTTACCCTAACCCTTCCTATAGCGTCAAATAAGCAATTGAGACCAAATCTATCAGAAAAATTAACACTTAAACATATATCGGTCTGATAAGAAATACCATATGAGGGAAAACATTTCTTATGACCTAAACTTACATCGGGGTGATATAGACGCTTTGGCTCTATTTTGGGATGCTGTCATGTCATCCATCTTTATATACAGTCAATGTTGTTGAGGAAGATTACGAATACTCCTGCTAATGTTGGTGCTTTTAGAAAAATGCAGATGATTGTTTGTCTAATAATTGTCCTTCATATTTACATTCAACCTGGTATCATGTCAAATTTTGTGCAATAGACCCACTGGTCCATCATGTCAGTGTTAAGTTTTGCCTCGTCTACGCGTGAATCAAACACACTCGTGTGGTCTAGTCAGTAATAATAAATAAAGGGGAAAAAAGTCATAAAGTGCAGTAACCTTCAGTGAAAATCACTACTCAGTTAATTTACTTAGTCATTTAATTCAAGTTTCTGTCCACCGTTTGAATAAATCAGACCCAGCGATGTCCTGCTGGATACAGGAGAACAGTGATTTGACGGGTTGGCTTTGTCACAGCCACGTTGACGAACATACTGTGACGCAGGTGGATCAAATTGCACTAAATTTTCCACACAGGACAAACATATGCTCAGACATTCACCCACTAAATTACAGCTGAATGAATAAGAGAGGATGTATAATGTTTGATTTCATTTTGCTTTTTCGTTATAGATCAGTCACAATATCTCATTGTCCTGACAGATCAGACCAGTCTCTCGTTGCTTCAATGATGCACAACATTAATTCTGATATTAATTCATTTAACAAAGAGGGCTGACGCCAGATATTCAGATATGACTGAGGTCAGGCAAAAAAAAACGAAGTTGCTTTCTTTAGAACAGCATGACGTGTCCAAGAAGCACCAGCTTCAATAACCCTGCTCTGAAAGAGATGATGAAGACTTAACCTTCAATTTGATGAAATTGTTTGTAATGCCAGCAATACACGTAAGAATGTATTAGGGAGAAAGGCTTTTCGAGGTAAATAACGATGAAATGGATTTTTTTTGCCAGTAAATGGCTCACAGAAACGAAGGTTTAATCCGAGCAGAATTGAAAGAGCCAGCGGTTCACGGTCTAACATTTTATATATGAAAGGACATTGATTTGCCAAAAGGCCAGAGCATTATTGCCTGGCGAGCTTCCTCCAATGCCACATCTAGCACTTGAGACAATTTTCAGAGCAGACATTTGGAGGGGAATATTGGCTTTTATCAGACTCGAGGATCACATACATGATGTGCTGCTATAAAATTGCTAACTCCTTATCTGAACACAAGTTATTTTTTTTTTCCAGATGAGAGGTCCTTTCAAATTCACAAGACCTCTCATATGGGGGAAAAAAATGGAAATGTTGCATATTGTATCTTTCACATACAGCGAGAATTTCTTGCTGTATGTGAAAGATACAATATGCAACATTTCCACACTAAAATGTCCAAAAAGCCACCAGACCTTTGTTACCAGTTCCAACTCCAACTCCACAGTTCTATTCAGGGTAATGGTGCGTTTCCAGTGGTCACCTGTCGCTATAACTTCCAGTTAAAACATCGGACGACACGTGAGAGAGTGAGGGAGGAAGGCGCCAGACGAGACCAAACATAACGTGAATGAAACTTAAATAAATTACCTCGTCTGTGAATGTCTCTGCCTGTGTCACATCAGATAGATTCACTGGTTTCCATGTGGTTTCAGGCAGTGCTGTGTGGGTGTCAGTGTTTTGGCTGTGGCACTAATGCTCTGAGTCAGTCACCAGGTGGATTACGTCAAACCTCTTTCATACACATTGCATGGAATTAAATAAATGGAATTAAGTGGGGATTTTTTCTACCTTATTTTAACTTAGATTATGCTAATACTACCTTCTCTCAGAGGACTTGATACTGTAGGAAAGGCAGGCTTGTCTTTAAAACACCTTTAAATTTGAATTGTATCTTTTTCCCCTATAGCATATTGACATGATATTTTAATTGACTGTCCAATGCTTCCTTCCTTTGAGGTAAAAATCAGTACCCAAAAGGTATAAATGTATACTTAACGTCTTGTACCCTGTCTGTGCAGTAGCAAGGGCAATGGCCAAGTGTTTTTATAAATTAATTAATCTGCCAATTGTTGAATAGATTTTTTTTCTATTTAAATTGTAGAAACATGCCACATCACACTTTCATTCCAAAATACAAAAAACAGTTAAGTTTTGCTATTTCTGCTTAAAAGGTAACTCAAAATTGTTGCCTGTGGTTCCTTCCATCTTTTTTTTCCCCTGTTGAAAGGTTTTTTTCTCATCATGGCAAGTTTTTCCTCACTTGAATCAAGGGTCTAAAAACAGAGACCTGCAGCTCTCTGTCGAGCCTATAATAATACTATTTCCACTGGAAATGAAAAAGTATTACTCTTGTTACTCTTACTCTAGGTTTTGAACGTTGTGCTTTCAGGAAGTGTGATGTGAGGACAGCCGAGAATGATTTGACTTAATTGTTTTGATGTAACTGGGGCAGTTAAATGTGTTACAGCTGAGGATAGATATAAACCACATCACAGACGCTCAGACTCATTCACACATATTTGGCATATTCAGCCCAATATGTGCGAATTTAGTAAATAAATTTAGTCCATCAGTATGAAGGCCTAGAAGACAGTCAGAGAGCACCGCACCCACGCGATCCTCGAAGTTTCATCCACACCCAAAGGCTCAAAGTAATATACACAATTATGCAAATTTTCAGAGAGCACCTATATCCAGCCCCTGATATTTTGATGAAATGTTCAAAAAGTGAGTCAGACTACTGAGTTGTGGCTTTTTAAATTCATCATGTGGCATTCGTTGCTGAGTTAAATGGTGCTCCTTCAGATTTATTAAAGTTAATTCAAGTTTATTTTAGAATAAGATTCACGGCACTGACCATTTTTAGCATCATCCAAATATATACTGGATAAAAAAAAATACTGCAGGAAAACTCCTCTGTTCTAGATGGGACTGTGGTTTAAATTACACATGAAGGTAATAAATCCATGTGCTATTTGTAACAGATCTTGCACATCTGCATCAAATCTAATGCTTTCTACTTTCTAACAACCACTTTTCAGCCATTCATATTTACTATATAAACGAGTCACACCTCAGGTTAAGATTGGTACACGCTGTCCTCTTTTCATGCTGTCAACTTTGCTTAAAGGACACATATTATGCTCATTTTCATGTTCATTATTTAATTTTTGGGCTGCTACTGGATAGGTTTATATGCTTTAATGCTCAAAAAACCAATCTGTTTTTTCAAAACGTCCAGTGCAGATCCCCCACTGTCTGAAATCCTCTGGTTTAGCTCCTGTCTCTTCAAGGCCCCACCTCCTAAATACCCAGTCTCCTCTGACTGGTTAACGCACACACACGCCTGAGCCAGTGTAGTTTATTCTGTACCAATGGTGTGAAGATAATGAAGAGTAGCCAACTAGAGTAAGACATATGATTCCAATTAGTGTAAATATGTTAAACAAGTCTATTAGGGCTCATTTCCTTTTGGAATCTAATTTTGACTAAACCTTTGACCTGAGGCCCCATACACTAGGAGCTTTCCTGTGTCCATTATCAGAAAATATACCACACCAGCATCACCATCAAGAGATGTGCAGCGGCAGTTTTTAGCTGTGCTAGCAGCATGGCTCTAAGGGAGGCAACGTATGTCTGGTGGTTGGCTAGTCAGCACGTGAGCATGTTAGCGTGACCATTTAGCACAAAGCAGCGCAAAGTGGATCCTCACAGAGCTGCTAGAATGACTGCAGACTCTAACAGCTACACAGGACAGTTTTCAGTTGCGTTTATCAGTCAGTCATCTGTCTCATGGAACAGATACGATTATGTGTCATTCATTGCAACTGCCTACACACAACCCTAACAGCCGTGACTGTGTTGGGCTCTAAGCACTGATAAAACACAGGTGACCTACACTCAACACTGTGCCTGAACGCACCCTGTTTAGACACACAGTACAGAAGCTGCTGTCGCACTGCAAACATGCTGCTTCCGATACACCCACACCATCTGTACACCTACTGTACACCTATTGTACACCTGCTGTACGTAGACGTGTTGTTGACGAAAAAAAAACATCAGAAATTCAATATAAATCTGGCTTTTGACCTTGTTTCCATGGAGATTTGTACCCTTGAGCAGTAGGCATCTTTTTATATTGACCTTTGACCTCTCAGCTGAGCTCCGATTTTCATCGTTTTTAAATGTGGAGCTCTTAGAATGTATTTATTGTCAGATCATTGAACAACATCTCGTTCTAGTGATGTAGGTGCATCTTTGCATATAGAGCGGGGAAGTGAGATCTGCTCTATAGGGGTCACTCAAGGCGCATGATGGGACGCATTCAATGCCTGGTGGGATTTTACAGCCTTAATTAAAGCTGTCCACTTGTGATTGGATCACTCAGGAGGGATGGTAAAACTAAATGTCCACAGCCTCATAGAGAGGGCTGATGTTTGCATGACGGCCTTGCAGGCTGTGCAAAGCAGATCCATAGTTAGGTAACCGTCATCATCCAAATTCAGGTGACCTTTGTCATCATGGTAATGAATATAGACGCTAAAGTTTGTTAACATTTTGACTGTGAAACAGTTGCTCTTTGTTTGGGTTAAGGCAACAAAAGCTACCTGGTTAGGTTTAGGAAAATACCAAGGTGATGCTACATACTTGACAAATGTTGATACTGACACAAACATGGTCTGTTTTGACAGTTTTTCACAGAACTTAATGGAAAGGAATGGTGCTCCACCTCCATGCAAAATAAAAGTTTGGCACAAGCCTGTGTACTGCATGCAATTTAAATGTTTAAAGTTTAATCGGATTGAAGTACTTGGGGTGTGTTTGTCGTCAGTGTGTTCTGGCTTATTGCTCATAAGCCTGGAACAATTGTGTATTTGTGTAATGCTTGTAGTACTGAGGAGTAACCTCAACAAAGCCTGTTCCTTTACTGACCATCACAGGCAGAACCAGCACGACTCCCTCCTCCTCAGTAAAACAACAGTGGCTGTGTGATTTATGACTGTTGTCTCTCAGGAGAAAAGGCAGAAGTTGAATCGGGTCGTTAGAGTGCCAAAAAAAACTCTTACAGAGGAGGTTTGGATGAACACTGGGGTGTACAAAGAGTCTGGCTTTTTGCACCGGAGATTAATCTTCAAATCCCATTTCCCACCAACAGTAAGCTTTGTTGTTCTTGTTTTCTTTTGCCTCTTTCACTGTAGTTTTTAAAACAAAACCACTTCAATACCACTCCAACCAATTCTCTGAACCATTTAGTTTTGGTGTTCAATCTTCATCAAACCTATTTATAGCAGCAATTGTTTAACAATTGAACAATGTTCTACCAGTAATATGTAGCTCTTAGCTGAATAATCGATCAATCAATCAACAGACAGTTAATCTGTGACTGTTTTTAAAATTAAGTAAGTGTTTTTGTTATTTTTCAAGCACGAATTCATTGACATTTGTGAGATGATGTAAACACGCACCCAATAGGAAGGAAGGAAGGAAGACCACATATGAGTTGCTATAAGGTAGAAACTAAATGTATTAGTGTTCATTTGATGTTTTGTTCTCTTACTCCTTTAACTCTGTAATAAGCAAATTTTTGGGCCGAGGCTAATGTAGTTTGTGAATAAAAAAGCTCCATCTTGTGTGTTGCCGATTGTTTACAGCGGCAGAGGCGACAGAGGCAGAGAGCTGAGGGAGAAAGATAAAGGAAGAAAAGCTGCTCTCAAGACAGCATCTGAATCATTATGACTGAAATTTCCAGAGAAAATTTTCTCGCACACGTTATCTCCAGTATTTGTATCTGGTGCTAAAAGCTTGGACTAAGTTTGTTCTGTGTTCTGCTAAATGTTTTTTCTTTATATAGTTATTTTGTAAATTGTGTGTCCGTGTGTGTGTGTGTGTGTGTGTGTGTGTGTGTGTGTGTGTGTGTGTGTGTGTGTGTATTGTCTAAGCGTTATGTAAATGCGTCACAAAATTAACTTTTTGGAGTGAAGGAGGCCTATCTCAGCAGCCCACCAATGGTGGCTGACATCATTTATTTGATTTACTATTGTTGACTTTTACTCACATTTGGCAAGTAGAGGAGCTTGTTTTAAAGCAAGAGAGAAAAAGATGCCAATATATTATTTTATAGGACATGTAAGATGCTGAGATGTAGTTGTAACATGGAAATAAGTTTTTAAGTTTCTTTTAGAGCCCAAGCTATAAGTTGATTAACCTATTTATCATCAGAAAACCAGTTGACAATAATCTTGATCACTGTTGGATTGTTTAAGTTTATCAAGCAAAGCGGTCATGGTAAACATTCCCTGGTTCTTTTAAAAAATTACTCTTATAGGAGTGTTTTTTTTAATTTAAACAAAATGAATGAGGTTATTCAGTAATGAAATGTATCATCAGTAGTCCTCAATGAGATTTTTTGTTCACCAAATGCTGATTTGAAGGAAAGACAACAAGACTGAGGAGGCTTCATGAAGTGAGAAAAATATGTTTGTGGTAAAAAAAAAAAAAAAGAATGTGAATATGAATATACAAACTCTTGTAGGTGTTGAAAGGGAAACAAACAGCTTGCCTGTGTGTGACTGTATGAACCTGCACAGCAGCCTGATCACAGCATGCACCTGTGTGTTTCACTCTGAGACTGAATGTATTTATGAAGTTCAAAGAGTCACAAGAAAAGGAAGAGAAAAAAACTCCTGTTTACTTTGTGAGCAGAACGTCCTCCAGTTCAAACTGAGCTTCCCTCTGTATGTTGCAACCTTTTTTTTTTTTACTGCATCAAAGAACAACAGTTTTAACCTTAATGATGTGATCATTATTTTAATTGCATCCTTGAGTATTTTTGTACTTGTCTCTAACTGCTCTAAAAGCGACCACATCTCTCACACCTCCTCACAATTTCCCATTAAATGCACATGTGCAACATTTATCTGTAGCAGAGTGTCTCATCTCTGAACACGGAGCTCTGCCCTCCTGTGGCTGCAGACACACCAGCTGCTGATTTGCCTCCTCTCTTCTGTTCTCTTGCGGTTTATCAAGACCTTTTCATCTGACTTCAGTTTGTATTGTATAACAGATGCAACTTGAAATGTAGCAAAGTACAGAACTCCACACAAAAAGGTAAAAAGTAAAAGAAAACACACAAAAAAATGACTTTGTTTCTGGGAAACAGCATCTCAACAATAATGAGTTGGCTTCATTACACATAAGAACACATCTTTCAACCTCGCCCTCACAGCGGTGATGCCACATGACGTCAGTGAGCGAACACACACCGCTGCGGCATGGTCATTAATCACACTGTGTTTCCTCCTGAGCAGCGACCGAACAGCTTAATAATACGGTTCATCCATAGAGTTTATATTTATCCTGTCAGTGGTAGTGCTCCTCTGTTGTATTCTATTCTGTTCTTTCCTTTTGGCATTCAGTTCAATTCAATATATATTTCAGTGCATTTTCATTCACCAATAGCTAAATGTCCTCCTTCCTCTTTGACTATAACAGGAGCTGCTGCACAAATGCTCTCTCCTGGGTACAGATGTTGAGTAGTGCTTCCCCCATCAGCTGGGAAGCACGGAATACTAATGTGATACCAGTATGTTAAAAAATATTCATACATATTATTATTATAAAACAGCTGTTCTCAGAAGGGAATAAGGTCCCCAGGACACTGTTTGAAGCTAGAAAGATGGCAGGGTCCGTCACAGGTAAACAAAGTAAAACAGTATGAAATGATGTCATCCTTTAAGGTCAGTTTGTTTATTCAGTTTATTCAGACATTAAAAAGAAGAGAGTTTTTTTATTTAGTTTAAAGAATTCAAAAAAATCAGTCAGTGAAGATCAAATTAATATATGAAGTGGTATCGTATTATGTGTATCGGTGGCGTTTCCTAAAAACAACCCTTCTTGTAACCCTTTTAAAACCTTTTTCTAACCTAAACCAAGTTCAGCCATAAAATCAAGTCCAAACCAAAAGTCACTGGTCCCCATAAAGATATACAGGAAAACACACACACACACACACACACAAACAGCTTCTACAGCACTTGTTAGTCCTCTAGTGGACACAAAGTGCTGTTAACTCTTTAACTCTTTATTTTTTAACAGTGTCGTATAAATGTGACAGTTTCACTGCTTGAGTGACTTTTGGACTTTTTGCTACAGTTTTCTGTCTAAATTTACTTTGGGGGAATTTTTTGGGACAGTGAGAAAACACTCGAGAAAAACTTTTTTTCTGTAAACATGTGTACAAGAGTCAGGCAAACGTCAGGCACCCATAACCTTCATGGAGCAGGAACGGTGGAGTGAGTCTCACTGCAGTCAGTCCTCAGGTGATTTGAATCACAATAAAAACCTGTTGACATTTGTGTGTCGGCTCCTGTTTCTGTACATTGTAATGCAGCTGGTTGGCCACTAGAGGGAGCCACTCAATCAGTAATCATGTGAGGCACATTATCTGTTGATGAGGAGACAGGGAACGGTTAGGGGTTTAGGTTGTGTAATATTGTGTGTTTAATTTACAGCTATTGTGATACGCTTCAATGTGGAGAATGAGATGTGCAGATATATGTTGACTGACTGAAGCTGCATCCTAACTTTGTGTGCACATGTTTAGTACGTTCAATACTAGGCTTTATTTTCTGAGGAAATTAAGATAGATAGATAGATAGATAGATAGATAGATAGATAGATAGATAGATACTTTATTAATCCTCAAAGGGAAATTGTTATCTATATTATGCTATATATATATATATATAATCCCCTATTTGTTGAAAGTATGAAGTGAAGGTGGCCAATTCTTACATATTGCACCTTTATGGTAATTTCTCTATGGTAACTCTCAGCTCTTATCTCGTCTCCTTACAATATTTGTAGGGTTTTTCCAGTCTCAATGAAAAGCAGCACACCATCACTGTTTGATCATTCTGTTTATTTTCAATATACATTTCATTTGAAAAATATAAATTCTAAAATAAACCATTTCACCTGTTCTAAAAAGTCACAAAAAGTTAATCAAAAAAACAAACAAAAACAAACATCAGTATTCTGTATGCTAAAATTAACAGGTTTTCATTTCATGTTGTAGATTTGTTGTCCGACATGCTTACACAGTACGACACACACTTCAACTCCACACAAAATATGTCTCAGACGTGAAGTCACACTTCTTTCCACGCTCTGCTGCTGACGCCTAAGAACACTGATGTGGAGAATAAATGACATCGTTACTTCGGCTGATGAACTGAAACAAACTGACTGATGTCACAAAGTAACCTTTTAAATTTTGGTTTGAGCCGACGTGCCTTTGCTGTATTTACATGATTTTCAGAAGAGGAAGGCAGCTCATTTATCACAAAGTTTGAATTGAAATCTATAGTGGTGATGAAGACAGAGACAACTTCCAACTTAAAATTAAACGTGACCCATTTAGACGTAAAAATCAGAGTGAGAAAGTGCTTCAGTGTGCCCTTTAGAGATAAAGTGGGGATACTGTAATGACAAACAGTGCTTTAAGAAGACAGTCTGGCTCGTTGTACTGGAAGTAACACTGGTCAATAAAAGTCAAGTTGACATATCTGAGGGGCTCAATACTTTCTGTATGTGGCAGTGGACTGAAGTGAATAAGATGCTTGTACATCTTCAGCCTGATTGAAGCAAAGTCAGTAAAAACAACTGCGGATGATTTGTTTTAAGAATCAGTTTGGATTCAGTGAAAGCCCATCTTAATATAATACTCACACGATCGCACAGTTATTAGTTGCTGACAACAATACCTTCCGTATGTAAATACACTGCAAAAGGATGGCAGACAGGATTTACAATACAGTGCAAAACTGTATTTGAAATGTGGGTTTGCTGATGGTTTTATTTAAATTGATGGTCTTTTAATTAAGTTTCTATGCTGAGCTGTGGCAGAGACATACGTCCTGGGAGCCGTCTATGCATGTTGTTACCAGGACATGACACCGGTGATGAAGGTACACGAGCCTACCTGTACGAAGATATGCAGATGTTTTTAGCCAGAGATTTGGGCCGGGGCGAAATGGCCTTACATCACAACACTTTCAGGGTATATTGTGATACACATCTCTCAATATTTTGAAATGTCCTTAAAAACACTTCAGAAATGCTAGAATTGGGCTGCCAAATCAAATATATTTTTGACTTAATACCTCCATATTGATATTGCATCAATACTTTAAGAATGACCACTGGTACTTACACAAAATATTAACCCAACGATATTAATTAAATTAAATTAGGTAATATGTGTTCCAAAAATTCCATCCCTTTACTGTACAACACTGATGTCATATCACAATATTATTATAAAATCAAAATCTAAGACAATATATAGTCTCATTTCACGATAACAACTTATATCACATATATTGCTCAGCCCTACCAGAGATGTGGGCTCATTGCCATTGTAACATGAGACTCAGACTCAGAAGGTAAAGATAATAACAGCAACCAATATCATGTGAGTATTATAATAAGATAGAGCTGAAATAATCAAATTCATTTACTGTATACATTTATTTATTTTTTCTTATCTGTGAACCCATTCCCACATCAGACAATTCAAACAACCGCCGACACAAGAACAAAATAAACCGGTTGCAGACTGAAGCCGTTCCACTGCATATAGCTTGCATGGATTTGATTCCCTTTCTTATTTGTCACATCGTTGCCATGAGAATTTCAGTCAGGATCGATCTCTTATAAGCCACTTAGGTAAAGTAGTTTGTGCAGAACAAGCAACTATATGATATGCACTCCGAGTTAGAGTTAAAGTTTGGCTGAGGAAAATCAGATGATTATGTTTCGCTGAACTGTTCTCTACCCACAAAGAAACAAAAATGAAGGACACAAGAAAAAGGTTACCAACATACACACAACATAATGATTTTAAAAAAAAAAAAAAGAAAAGAAAAGGAAAAAAAAACATAAAGAAATGTATGATTTAATTTAAACAAGTAACAAAAGCTTTGAAGTGAACACGTGAGAGAAAGATTCAGAAAATTAGAAAGGTGAAGCAATCAAAACTGCATCAAAAAGTGATGATAAAAATATTTACCTCATCTGCACATACAAATATGCATTAATTAACTGTTAATTAACTTAAAAGATCTATTTGCACACATTTCCTTCACACGCTATAATACAGTGAATCTCTTGAATCATTTCAACTCTACAAGAGGACAGAGAGAAAATATCAAAACCCCATGCTGCATCAAAAATCAACATGTTGCATTTGTTCATAATAAGCCATTGATCTAGAACAAGAGGTAGAGCTATAAAAACATAATTTTCCTGCTACAGGAAAATGTTATTAGAATAATTCAATTTATATAAAAAAAAGTTCAGACAGATGATGAATATATATATATTCAGAGAGAGCAAGGAAGGGCGTTCCATGCGTGGTCAGAGAGAGCCACAGTGTTAACTGTATATCAGCGATATGTGGGATGAGTTGCATAGTAGAGTAGTAAGGAGTTACATTTGACAGTGTTTGTGTCAAAAAAAACAAAGACTCTGTGGAGCAGTGAGAAAATTACCGAGACAAGCTAGTGAGGACAGACATCGTTTTAAAATAGCTTCATTATGAGAAACGTATTGTAGTGTTAGACAGATTTTTTGTCCCTTCTCTGTTTTTTCAAGTACCACCTGTTCAGAGCAAAGTCCCGAAAACTGTGGAGAAGAGTTAAAAAGAACAAAGAAATAAGGGAAAGGGAAAAGAGCGCGTTGTCTTGCGGGTGCTGCAGGATTCGCCTGGTGGTGGTTCGTTGCTCTACAAAGACGTTTCAGATCCTCTGCTCTTCCAGTAGAAGGAATTATCATCGTCTGGGTCCATTTCTATTCTAATCTGAGGCACAGACTTCAGTGGACTCATCTCAGGGCTGAAACACACACATGTACATCTATTGTTAGGACATAGTGTACGCTTGGATATAATCTTAAATTAAAGGAATATCATGATATTTTTGGAAATACATTTATTCACTCTCTTGCCGAGAGTCACATCAGAAGATTGATACTCTCATCGCTCATGTATGTTAAAGGTTCAGTGTGTAGGATTCATGGGGATTCAGTGGTGAGGTTGCAGATTGCAAACAGCTTCCCTACGACCCTCTCTAGAGCGAGTGTTTGGTTTGTCCATTCTGGGCTACTGTAGACACGGCAGTAAAACATGGCCGACTCGATAGAAGTAGACCTGCTCCTTCTGTAGGTATAAAAGCCTCATTCTAAAGTAATTTAACTAACTAACTATGCTTTAACTAATAAAAAACACGATAATCAATATTACATTCCATTTCTTCCAATATATCCCCTTAAATCCTTCAATTTTGTAGCTGGAGCCACAAGCTGGTTAGCTTAGCTTAGCTTGGCTCTGTCCAGATGTAAAATCAGCCAACCTAGCCGTAACGTCTTGGCTGGTGAGTGGAGACTGAAGGAAGTCACTGCTCCCGGCTGAGAAATAGTCTGGTAACTCCCCGTAAAACCACAGACTACAAAAAAATGTTGCATCTACACGTTGTTGACAGTGCTGCTGGTATTCAGTCATTTGGTCGTAGGGTTGTAGGCTGTTGCAATTTGCTGTGTTTGTCATAACTCTGTTTTCTGCTGTGACGTGTATGAAATGATGTGTTTATGAACGCATTACTGAGATAAATCATTGCTGTGTGCGTAACAACAGCATTGTGTTTTGGTCTCTCGCTGCAGAAATAGAACCAGTCATCGTGTTTGATGGTTCCTGAGGTCATCTGAGCTCAAAGCAATTTGGCTTCAATCTTAGCGGGGACAGGATTAGTTTTGGAAGGGGGCAGGAGCAGCGTAATGTCATCACTAGCAGAGCATCACTGCAGTTCATGCCCCATACGGCGTCAGTGACTCTACTGGACACGTGCACAGACCACTGAAAGGCCAGAGGTCTTTGAAGTAACGTGAGATCAAACTCTTCCAGTCTGATTTCTTTATATCTGCATTTCCAGTCAGGACAGGAGGCCAAAACAGTTTTGTCTACAGCATCGGGCCAATTAAAGCTACTTATCAATAGTAAGTGAAGAAATTACAGTTGTACTGAAGTTATATTTCAGATTAAATTCTTCTCTAGAAAACCTATACTGAGTTTCTAAAATGATAAATTATTAAGGGGTTAAAGTAAAACCAAATACTGAAGTATAAAGTATGGTAGTTAGAATACGTTCAACCTCAGCCAGCTACAACATTAATTGGAATGTTATTGTAATAAAAATGGGATAATATAATATGATATAATACAGTAGCATTATTATAAAATGGGACATTTCTACCTCTACTTTTGATACTTTTAACTGCTATTTGATGGTATTTGATGCCAATATGTTTGGCATAAGCAACATTTGAAATTATGACTTCACTTGCAAGTAAAATATCTGAATACTTCTTCCACCTCCATCAGTACACTTTGCTTAGAGTTAGTCACCAGCCATGTGAACGAATGATAACCTGTCAGTCTGATCGCTCCAGCTTGAGACCAATTAGGAAAAATAAATCACGGAAGTTGTTTGTTGGCATCACAGATGTGCTGGGATCACAGTCGCTTTTCACACATTGTCCCATCCACTAATCCTCCTCTGTCTGCACTGCTCTGACAATCTTCGAGCAGATGGGGTAATACAGGAACAAAAACGTGACCCTGTGCATATGACCCGCGGATCCTGGTCATCAAGAGAGGTTGTGGGCATGATGAAGAAACATAATCTCTTCTTCAGCATCATAATCATCGCTCTAAATATTTGCCCAAAAAACAAGGCTTGTTCAGCCTCTTTGAGTCTGATTGTCTCCTCTAAAGCTCATATCAGCGAAACACAGTGTGTATTTATCACGCAACAAACGACTTGGTTTAATCACGGTGCCACATAGACTGGGTTAGTTTCAGACCATTATTACTACTCTAAATGAGCCTTGATCTGTGTGTCTGCATGAGATTTTAAATCTGATATACATTTGAAATCTTCAGCAGCAGATGTTGAGTTTCAAAAGATGTTCAAGATTAAGTTAAAGTCAAGTAGAGGTGAAAATCATTTTGAGTTGTTTGTAGTAACCAGACATAGCAAACATGTTGCAGGTGACAAAGAAACATTATGGAATATTTAATCATATTTCAAAAGATTACAAATGTGTACAATGTAAATTACAGGTATTTAACTGACTCAATAAATAATTTAGGCAGAGCTTCTGCAGACCCAAAACATATCATATTGATTCAGTTAAAAGTTTAGCTATAACTGTTTTTTAAACTATAAATCTATCAACTAACAGTGTGAAATTCTTAGCTACCTTTGACTTTAAGGGGTATCAGCTCATTGTTTAGTTGACTGTTTTGCTTCACTCTCACTGTACAGCATCTCATTGAGATGCAGCACCTCTGCAACAACTAGCAACTGAACACAGTGTAGCATTCAGCAGCTAAAGAGCCACTTTGGTGGTAGAGACCCAAACCAGAGCCCAAAGAGTACAAATATTGGACTTAAGGTAGTTAGAAACATGACTACAACAGAATGATGATGTAACTGCTGGACGTGTAAATAAGCAACTCTTTGCCAACAAGTTTCTCAAATAAACTTTAAAGGTTACGATGGGTCAATGTTGTGTTTACAACTTGTTTCCGCTGCCCCCCAAGTGGCCCAAAAAAATGACTTATTGCAGGTTTAAAGTCCAGAGAGAAGCAAGACAGCTGAGACATGTCACCTCTGTTTGTCACTAATAATCATTTAGCTATAGATTACTTAATTAGCCTCGCTGACCTTTAAAGTTCAGATTTGCATTAAATGTGAGCTAGTTAGCTCACCTTCTGACCTTTTGCAACCTTTGATGCCACATTCATGAATTAATTCAAAGAGAAAATCAGTGCCTGTTATATTTAGTTTTGTTCCCTCTTTACCCTTTAATCTGGCCTGTTAGGTGAGAAGATTTGCGAGAGTCGGTGGCTGACCCTCGTGCACGCATACACACATCTCACCTGGATAAGCAGTTGGCCTGGTAGTAGCGAAGCTGCTCAGCACGATGTGTGTCGTTCAAGGAATGATGGGGACTTCTCTCCTGTGAAAGTAAAGAAAAAACAGCTATTAATGTGCATGTAGCCATTCTTGTACAGTCAGCCCTCTCTGATACATGCTTTAAAGTTTTACATGTATTACGGACTGCCACTGATTTCAC
Source organism: Lagodon rhomboides (assembly GCA_039737535.1). Classification (NCBI taxonomy): domain Eukaryota; kingdom Metazoa; phylum Chordata; class Actinopteri; order Spariformes; family Sparidae; genus Lagodon; species Lagodon rhomboides. Next base: position 18,166,801 of record CM077791.1, on the reverse strand, counting down.
TAACAAACCCTTTCAACCAGGAGGGGGAAATTAGCAGTTAGCTGATTTGGGTGGATTGACAACCTGCACACTTATGTTCAATATCTATTCAAACCATTATGTTCAGAATTGTACAATACCTCTGAAGTTTAGTACAAAAGAAAATGATGATGAAGAAGTGTTAAAAGCTTCATAACAAAAGGTTTAAAATCTGCAGTTGGCTTGTCATGTTTGTTGTGTATGAGAAAAGCATAACTGTTTACAACAAAAGGCACACAGTCTTCCATGTTATGTATAGAGATCTTTTACATAAAGCTGAAAAAACAATAATCAGTTTAACAATCAGTGTCAATTCATTCAATAAAAACCCTTGACAATCCATGAAATCAGCAGCTTTTTTAAACAGGTAAGTTGAAATTGTAAAGTGAAGAAAAGAAAGGGTTAGGCCAAGGAAGCAAAAATTTAGAGGGGGACAGACAAATGACATCAGTGTTACTGGAAGGCATCATAATCCAAGAGCAAAGCACAAAAGGAGAAGATAGAGTTAAACATGTGCATGTTTTGTTTTTTAGAAAGGCAAAGAAGGAGAAAATGTTAATATCATGCAGTGAGAGAAGGCGAAACAGGCAACAGAGCATCAAGCACTCTGAATTGGAGTCAATGGAGACACAAGCGGAGCAGGAGAGTCAGGCAGGAGGAAGAAGTAGTTTTCCTTCGGTACTGCCGGTAGTTCGGGTCTACTCACTGTCAGAGGCCTTATCACCTAAGAAGGGCTCCTGCTCCATCATGTCCATTGGGATTTTAATGCTGGGAACATTCTCATTGTAAGGATAGTCAGACTGTTGGAGAGAGGAAATGCACATCCTGAGACGGGACCTCTCGGGTTTCGGCACACGCATGCATGCATGTATTACTAAATCTTTCATGACCTTCCCCTCGTACATTCATTTCCAAAACACTTTTATTTAATAAGGTGCAACATGTCAGCATCAGTTGAATTAATACTCTAAACAACTCCAAACACAGCCACTAACTGCTGCTAACTGTAGCTGCAGTTGGCTAGTAGGCTCATTTAACTGTGCAGCTAGTGGTTCTGTTAGCTCACTCTGCCTGGACCAGGAGCTCGGTGCAAAGAGGCGGGTGCAAGTGTTGTTCATTGTCGCCGCTTGAGGTACAAAATGGCAAGGGGCTAGCTGATTAGCATGCTAACTTCAATAGATATCGCCACAACAGAATACATAAAGGTCATTGACATAATTTTTTTTTTTTTTTACTAAAATTGCTCATATTGAACCTTTAAGGAAACGTCCAGTGAAAAATACAGAACTATTGCTTACAAAACAGGATGTAGGGATGCGACTTTGATATTAGGATCCATTTTATACCTAAATGCAACATAGCATTGAGAGATTTATGGTGAGGAGTCAAGTAAAAAGTCTGACTTTTGATCAATCATTCTGCCATGTAAAGAAAACAAAAAGGGCAGAATCCATCAGGCACTTTCTGCTTGAGAAGAATAATTTCAACTTGACTAACTGGAGGCACTGGATATTGACCACTAGAACTGGACAAATGCATCATTCTATGTCAATGATCACAAAAACAAGCCAGCTTGTTATCCACTGAAAGTGGTCCATGTACCTGATATGATTCAATTAACAATTATTTGCTTGTTTCGAGAGTTGTCGAGTCACATCATTTTCATCACCTTAACCACTTAGGAGAGTTGACTAGTCTGTGGACCTTCATGGATCCATTGAAAAAAATTCCCCAATCACGATGTCTAGTCGATGTCTAGATAATGATACCAGATCTGAAAATGCACTGGACACAAAGACATAACACCAACAGTGGCAGCAGCAAAAAGCACCACCATGGTTTTAAAAGTGCAGCAAAAAACATGTCATTTTCTGAGATGGTTAAGATGCACCATGTCATCCGAGCTGAGAGAGTGGCAGTTTGGATCCACTCCAGTATTGGACGCATTAACACAGACTGGAGTTGTGCCACAATACAACAGAACTGTTCCCAAACCAATTAGACCAAATACAATCTGAACGCAGGCCAGCTTGGGTCTCGGGTCAAGTCGCGGTCACAATGGGGCTGAGTGGACACATGAAGACCTCTGCTTCCAGTTTCTGAGCTCGATCATTAGCTCAGTTGGAAGCTATGAATGCAGAAGTATAATAACACATTCAGCAATATTCTTGCATTCCATGTCAGCCACATGAACATGTAAAAGAAACTGAAAGAAGCTCATCTCTGACATCTATAGACCTGGATGTTGGTTAGCCAGTAACTAACTGCTCAAACGGTACATGCTGCTGCAAAAGAAGAAAACTGGGAGCAGGGAGCAGGTCTGGAGGCTGTGGGTGAGGTCGAGAGACTTGTAATTGGGCTGTCGTGTAAAACAAATTATAAGAAACTGAATAAAATACAAGGCATTTACTTGTATCGTTTTCCTCACAGATACAAGCTTGTGGCATTCAACTGTAGGATCAAAACTCTTACGTCTTCAACGTCGCTGTCTATGCTGCCCCGTTTTTTCTTTTTATCATCCTCTTTCTTCTTCTTGTCCTTCTCTGGGATGACGTCGTCCAGGAAGCCGAGATCATGCTGGGAGAACATGTAGTCCATCGCTTTTCTGACGGCCACCAGAGCGAGGATCTAAAAGCAGAAGAACGAGAGGATTAGAGCGTGAGGCAATTTTCGACTCTCATTTGTTGATTTGCTGTTAGTCTGGTCTGTTTAAATACACTACAGCGTATTGTTACATTCCTGTAAACTATCAACAGATTTTTTTTTAAAATGTGTGAGCTGACAGACATAAATATGAATACATTATTTTAAATCTTCAGCAAAAGCCAATATCATTAAATGATTGCTGATAGTTTAAACGCACACAAAATATAATGTTTTTAAAATGGTGTACATTCAAGCAGCTTACATAACACAAGTGATAAATATAAGGCACATCTGAACACATGGCATTTGATAAATTACAATACTCATACACAGACGACCTTTTAAACCAACGAAACAATGTCAGTCATCCTTTGTGAGTTTAACGATCAGTTCCTTCCTAAAAGCTACAACACAAAGTACAGTTACAACTAATATAAATTACATGACAAAGTGCTGCATTTGTGACCCTGAACTGTAATTATGTGAAACACCATGACCATCATCACTGGTTTATAAAAATCGCAAGGCTTAATGCAAGTCTTATTGGTCGATATCTTAATATACAAATGTCTCTTACCATGACAGGGAATATAATAGCAGCCACGGTGGACTTAAGGATCCAGAGCAGAGCCAAACAAAGGATCTGGATGAAGGTGAAGAGGTGGACCTTCCTGAGGGGAACGTGTCGCAGGTAAACCAGGTCCGGCTGATGCTTCGCTGGCATCAGAAGCAGCTGCAGGCGATCCATAAACTACAGACAGATGAGTTACAAACACAAATGATGGGATGCACTGCATGCATGAGCATGTCAGAGCAATAGAGAGGTTCCCTCTTGATAAACCTTGGAGGTCAGCCTCAAACTTATATGCAAATACAGCTTATATGTCATGTGTTCGGTAGGAAAAATCACAGGATAATAATAACACATGTTGATGTGACTTTCAATTTGTAAATTATTTTTTTAAAATATATTGACCACAAAGTCCAGAGTTCAACAAAAACTACAACCCAAACAAAGGGATATTATGAGATAAAAATCATATATATTATTACATATATTTATGTATACATATATCATATAAGACAGATATGTTGTAGCTGTCTTTTCCCGTCATGTGCTTGTGGGATGGAGTGGGGAGATTTAAAAACAATCAGGGAGTAGGGAGTCAGCTTTTGACGTTGATTATCAAATATGAAAACTCACTCCGATCAATTTTCAATTGAGAATTGAAATCGTAACACCCCTACTCGACACTCTACATCTATAATTTGATGTTATACAGAACTAAATAAAACCTTTGTAACATTTACCTGCACTCCATTGAGAGAAGCGACTCCCATGTATAAGAAGACTCCGTACAGCACGGGCATTGGGATAAACTAGGTAAAACAGAGAAAACAAATTAAATATGTTTTTAAAGATTATACTAATGTGCATTGATTTAACACAAATAATTCAGGAGGTCATAATTGTGAGATGCTGCTTTTAATTATCTTTCCACATCTACCTCAAATATTCTGCTTCTACTGTGAAAGCTACACATTGTTAACAATCAGCCTGAATTAAGAGCTATTTTTTAAGGATATGTATTGATATATACACACACATACATGACCCACATTTGTCATTTTAATATAAACTTATAACATAACCTGGAAAAGCGAACGCTACACTAATATGATTGAGTTAGATAAAGGGCTTGAAAACATTGATTAATCAAAAGATAAATGATGTGGTAGCACCTTATGTGAAGGAGTGTGACATCACACTGATATAGCTTTGACACGACACCTAACATGAAGGAATCCTTAAGAATACTTACGACTGCATCTGAAGTAATGAAGTATCAATCAATCAATTATTATTACAGTCTTATGCACACCCCTTCAACTAAAGTGTTACCAATGATGTCAGTATCTTTATAGTTTTGTCAAAGGCTATTCTGTGTTTTTTCCCTTCTGGCAGTTGAACAGTAAACAACTTCTTTTTCATTTTCACCTCACTGGCACCACTCAGTTCTTTTCAAAATAAAATTTAAGAATGAAACTGGTCCTGAAGGTTAATAAGTCTTCGAGTTAATCTTTCCTCTGAGTTTGTGCTCCACTGACCTCTGACCTCGTCACACATGGACTGCAGACAACTCGAGAGGTCAGCCTAGAGGTTTGCCGACCGACTGATACAGAATTAATTATTTATCCCTTTTTTGCAAACAGTTAATCAGTGAGAATCCAAACAGTGAACCTAGTAAGACAAGGCTAATTTTCATATTTTGTTATGTTCGTTTCATTTCACGTCCTCTTCATAATAGGAACCTTCATGCCAACGTGTTTTTGTGCCTCACTGTAAATCTTTATCTAAGTTCTTTGATTCTGAGAAGTGCTTTTCATAGATTAAACTGTTTAAGCAACATGTGGCAGTTTGGCAGCATGATATTATCTCAAGCTGTAAAGCAGTCCGTCTTTGATTGCATCTGTAAATTGAGCTCAGTGTCTAAAGTTTAATCTTCTCAAGGTGACCAAGTGACAAACAAATACAAACAAATCAGAGGATAATCTGTGATTACCTTTAAAATAGGAGCCATAAATACAGACAGTCCTGTCAGGATGAACACGATGACACCAGTGAGCCTCTGCTCTCTGCAAAACAAAGAGAGGGAAGAAAACAAGAACAAAGTCAGAACAAGAACAGAACTTAGATGCATGCTTGGTGTAATGTCCTTATTTAAAAAAATGTTTCGCCTCCTTTAACTACAATAACAAAGTCCCAGAAAAAAACTGCTCATTACTTGAGGGTATCAATCATTTCCCAGATCTCACTCAGTTAAGCCAAAGCAAAGACAATCCCAACAGTTGTAGGAAGTTCAAAGTTGGCGTGAATGTTTTAGGGTCTGGCATGACGAGAGTTTGTTAGTTCAGCTTGCAGCTGACACATCAGGAGCCTCTGGAGGATGTCACCAAGCAGACATGAAAACAACTCCCCCAAAACAACCTCTAAAAACAGGAAAGACATCACAAAGTGTCTTTACCACCTCTTAATTAGGGTGACCTCGAGAGCTCAGTGCTCTGCAACTTAAGAACACACACGTGAATGGACGAAACAACCAAATACAGGACGAGGTTTTTTTCCTAAATGCGTGTGTGTGTTGTCAAATGAAGATGCTTTCTTAACTTGCTTGTGTTTTGTCTATTTCCATGTGTTTTCCTAAGTCGCAGTGAGATGAACTCATTAATATAACCAATTAATACAATTATGCAACTTAACACGAGTACATGGAGTCACTGTCGGACAGCAGAGAGAATTTCTCTCCAAAAACAAGGTGATTCCTTTTTGTGCAGACTCATTTTCACGTACTGGCTCATAACTCCTTCCATTTACGTCTTATCACATAATATTTTTCAGCAACCCTTCTTTAAATGTATTTCTGTCTCAATTTGATATAGTGTGTTAAAGCATCTGGATCCATTTGTGTTTTTTTTGCTATGCTATATGCTACTTTCAGTGGCTGCCACATTAAATTGTAGCTTCATCCAAACTTTGAAGACAGGTGCACAACTTCTCAGAGTGATTCTGTAGCATTTGTTGGCATCTCACCTATAGATGGTGCTACAGCAACGGGGTACAATAAATTCACTATGTGGTCATGAATTAGACTGCCTCATAACACTCCAATATTCCCAAACTTTGATTTTGGTATTCTCTAAAACATCATAGCTGCCATCCAGGTGATGGTCTGTCAATCTGATATGGATCCAGATGCAGAAGAGAAAGTGAAACGTGATCTATTAATGAAATGCTCAGTTTATGGTTTACACACAGATTGTAGCGGTCTTACCTCACACCCAGGAACTTCGGCTGCTCTCCAGGAGCCGACGTTTCTGTTTCCATCTTCAGACTGTCGATGTGAGCGATAGAGATAACGGTGGCAGCCACGTACCACGGCAGGCCCATGAACGAGCAAACCACCAGGAGAACGGCCACCCAGAACAGATCCAGATGGTAACCTGCCCCTTTCTGGTATAGACAACAAACACAAGGTCAAAGGTCGAGTATGTGCACGTTTATGCATAGACAGTATGCATGGCTGCGGACACAGGCACCTAAAACCCAGGAGACAAGATCTTACTTTTCATTTGAGCTGCAATAACTAATCGATTAACTGATTACTTGTCAAATATTAAATTAATCGATTTTTATAATTTGTTAATCATTTCTTGTTTTTTAAAGGCAAAATTCTCTGATTCAAGCTTCTTAACTGTGAATAATTTCTGTTCTCATTTCTCCTCTATGACAGTAAATCCAAAATCTTTGGGTTGTGGACAAAACAAGACATTTGCAGATGTCATCTTGGGCTGATCGACTGAACATGGAACTGAAAATGGACCATTTTCTGACTTTGTGTAGACAAAACAACATATTGATTAATCGGGACAATAATCAGCAGATTCATAGGCAGTAAAAAAAAAAATAATAATTGTTAGTTGCAGCCCTATTATTTATCCAAGGTTCTCTGACATTCTCTTTAAAGGAAAAAGTCACTCGACTGATATCGAAAATCATTGCTCGGCCTCAGCAGTGACTCTGAACATCTCAGGTATTTGCTTTTTGAACTGAACTGTGTTCAGTCACTGCCGTGAAATATCTCTCACTCCCATGAGAAGAATGACAACAATATTTAACTACAGTGTGAAGGTAGAAAGTGTCCTGTACAAACTGCAGTTTGTTGTGGGAAACGCATAAAAATCCCTGCTTCACATAAATCAGGTAAGACAACCAGAAAGAAGGTGAAAGGCTGACTCTTTTACGGCAATGAAAACATTGTATATATATTTTTTTATCGTTTCATTTAAAAGACACTGTTTTCTACATGGTTTAAAATGCAGATTCAAGCATTTTCGCTACATCTTGGCCATGTTCTGAGATGCAAATCTGCCATCTGAAGTACCAGAACACAACAGAAATGACTCCCAACCCGCCACTGACTCACTCACATACAGATGGGTCACAATTTACCACCTGGCCTTGAAAACATTTTGTGACTAAGGTTTCATATTTACCTTCAGCATGTGCTCCTTCCTGTTGACGATCACAGCAGTAATCTGCTGGTCCATGAAGACCAGTATGGTGACCAGCAGGGCAGGAAGCGCTGACGCCAGGTAAACCCACCAGGGGTTTCCTCCGAAGGGGGGCACAAACCAGCCCCGGTTAGGACTTGTTGGCTGTGAGGGAGGAAGACAGAAGCTTCGACACATCAGGCCTAATGCACGGACAGAAACTGTTACTTTTAAGGAATTCAAACATATGTTGGTTGCTTTTGACGATCACTGTCTTTTACCGTTTCTGCAAGCTCAGTGCAACATTCCTGCAAATACTTAAAAAAAATACCTAAAAATGTCTTTCTGCACTGACCACTTCTGAGTTTGGTGCTCCAGGTGATTTTCAACATGTTGACAGCCAGACTGAGGACCAGACCAACAGTCCTACTGTACATTTATTTGCCTCTCTCTCTACTACCTAAGCTTGTGTTGCCTCTTTTCTGTTAGACTAAGTGGTTTAAAAACAAACAATTTGTTTTATTTTACCCTTTAGCTGCATTATTTTCACATGGTACCAGTGTTGGAAGAAGTAATCAGATCCTTTACTGAAGTAAAAGTACTAAGACCAGACTAAACCTCACTTGAGTAAAAGCTTGTACGTATTATTAGAACAAAATGTACCTACATGTGAAGTATGGAAAGCAAATGAATGCACTCTGAAGTTAAATGGTTCCTGTCAGTGTTTTACTATCATATCTGATGATTTTGGATTAATGCCACTGCTGCATTATATGTATGTTACATTTTTTCTGCTGTAGATGTTTAAGGTTGAACTCATTTTAACAACTGTATATACTGCTGGCTAGTTTAGATCTACAGCAATGCATCATATTCTACAAGATGATCATATGTTTGTTGCATCACTGTCCTGTGAGAACCGTGCATCTCTAATAAGTCAACTTTTCACAGTGTCAGAAAAACAACCAGTTATCAGCTTTGTGATGATGCATTATTCAGTTCATAATCCAGGGTTTTTTTCAAATTGTTTATTTATCTAAAAAGTTGGAGGACGTTTTTCCGAATGAACACATTTGGAGATACATGGTTTCCAATGGACAGGAAGGGTATGTCATCTGAAAAGTAACTAGTAACTTGTCAGACAAATGTAGTGGAGTGAGAAGTACAATATTTGCCTTTGAGATGCGGTGGAGTATAAGTATAAAGCAGGGCAAAAAAGGAAATACTCAAGTACAAGTATGTTGAATTTGCACTTAAGTACAACTACTTCAGAGTCGATTTATCTAGTTACATTCCACCACTGCCTGGCACTATAAATACAAGCTTGTGTTTTAGACAAGAGTCTAGTGGAGTCTTACTATATTTTATGAGGCAATACACTTTTACGAAGTGCACCTGAACTAAGCTTTCTGCATGAACGCTATCAGAGCAGGGAGGGGACTCACCTTGAATTCAGTTGGCACGATGAGTTTGGGAGTATCGACTCCTACAAGCATATCAACCCCGCAGAAGATGAAGATGGCCAGGATGATGGCAAAGTCACTGATGAGTTTCCTCACCTGGGTGAAAGTCAACACAAACACTTCACTGTAACCTGCTGTTCAAACATTTGGACCCTCAATTCATCTCTTTGGCGGATGACCTGTTGGATTAAATTACGTTAGTGTGTCTGACTCACGGTGGTGGGGAAGAACGGGCTGGTCTTGAACTTCTTCAGACACATGGAGCAGGTGTAAGTGCCAAAGAACAGGATGAAGGACATGAGGGCGATGTCTGGGACAAACTCGCAGGACTTCCCCACCAGCTCGCCTTTGAACTTCAAGCACTCCGTCTTTGTCAGCGACGACCATGTGGCGTTCATTGGCTGCACAGAGGAAACACAATTATAAAGAAACAGTTATTCATGCATGAGCGTCACAGTAGAGCAGTGACAGATACAATAGAGGGCTTTCAGGTGAAGTACTGTGACGTAACGACTAATAACTAACTCAGGCTTTCAGTGTTTTGAGGTAAAGAGAGATAAAGAAAGCAGTGTCACAGTAACCTCAATTTGGAAACAATGTGCTTATCAGATTGTTCTATTTTCCGTCTAACATAACTGACAAACACAACACAACTGTCTGTTTCAATTTTCTCCTTTATCTCCCTACTTGTGGTTGGAATGCGGTTTGTCTTTTCAAGATTGTACGATCAAAGTCCTTCAGCTTCAACACTGCTCAAAGTAAATCAGTGGAATATATACACAGTACAGTATGTCAGAGTTCAGGATGTTATCAATAAGAACGATTTTTGTCTTCAAGGCAAACACAAATAGAAAAGTGAACACAGTCGATGATGATTGAAACAATGTTTACCAGATCAGTGTTGTTCCAGTACCAGACTGAAGTACCTTCCAGAGGATCACCGATGATGTCTGTGCTGTTCTCTGCAACAACACAATAAAACTTCCTCTCAGCACAAGTTTAAAAAATGCACAGCGTAGCACAGTTGGACTCATTATGGACGGTTTAGCAACAAATCATCAAAATCGATACAGCAGAACCAGAGATATCGCTTTCTTTATTCCACACATTCTTCTTCCTTTTCAAAACCTGTCATCAACATTACTCACAATTCAGATTGCAAGCATCTTCCTCTGTTGTGACAAAAGACTTCATACTATGTTTGTTTTTTTTTTTTTAAATCTGCAGCAGCATTCCCCAAGACCTGTAAACACACTTACTTAAGTTACCCTTTAATCTAAGATGTGCTGTACTGTTGTTAAGCTCAGGTCTGGTTGCACTTTAAGTTAAACGCTAATGTTAAATGTAGCTTGTTCTCTTAGCATATATCCAGCACGTTGCCATCCCGACAGTTGCCATGGTTGCATGCTTAGCATGTTGGCTAATCTCAGTGCCACCAATGTGCGTAGCAAAATTCATGACAATCCAATTGTCAAGGGATTTCACCAAAGGGACGCCACTGTGGCAGTGAACTAAAATATCCCTGCTCAAGTCTGACTGATGACCTTTGTTGCATCTCTTGCTGTCTCCAAAAAATATACTTAAAAGAATTTTAGAGATATTTCACTTAGGGTGTCAAGCAATAAAGGGGCCGCTAGGCTCGGCTTCAGTGGCAGCCAGGAGTTTCCTCAACTTATAGTCGATGTTACACCACGCTTTTTTGATGATGCATCAGCTGCTCAATGGACAAAAGTAAGCATCTGTTATTTCTTCTTCTGTGGTATGCAATGTACTCTGTGTGGAGCAGCATGAGGAATAGCTTATGTCTGTGTGTGTGTGTGAGTGTGTGTGTCAGAGAGATATTTTTGAAAGCAGCAGGGGATTACCAGTAATTCAGCGCTGCCCCCTCTTCATCGCCCATCCTCCATCCGAAAAGAAAATAAAGAGGCACGCTGTGTTGTATTAAAGTCTCATCAACAGCGTTTGTTCACTTTTTTAGAGTCACAACAAAAGAAAATGCTTTTTTGCTTGTTGCAGCATCACACGGAAATATCTGGCCATTCATGCCAAAGTATGACTTGAACTCAGCAGCCCATGAAACTTGAATTATTCCTGACATCAACCCAAGTTAAAGTGACTTATCATGCCATCCTCCTAAATACATGTTGTGTGAAAAATTGGGAAATCTTGCAACATTTTCATGTAAACAATGACACCATTACGAACTCATTAATCCCTCCTCTCATCCAATTAAACTCAGTGACTCTGTAATCCTCTTGGTTTACAAAATGCTCCCTTCTCGTATCGTGCCCGCATTAACACCAGGTTTCAATATTATGTTAAATTAGACAAAATAAAAATGCTGTTGACTTTAATGCTCAATCTCAAGTGATCTCTACTTAACCGACACGCAGGGGAGAGCAGTAATGAGTTACAAGTAAAGCACATGAGTAGAGAAAGTAGGTCTTTTAGTTGTTTGAACCTGTAATCTACTTTTTAGTTCACTACATTTGCCATTTATACCTTTGTTACAACTAGTCTCTACTAAATGCCGGGATGAGTGCTGGGTGGGGTGGGGGTGCACTGAGAACCTCCACAAGCACATTGATGTAAGTTGCAAGACTTATCTCGTAGCTAGTGGTCTGTTGGCCTTTTAAATCGGTGTGCTTTAAATGTGCACCATGTTGTTTTGGGGAAGACATTTCAATCAGTGGAGAAAGACCTTCACTGACTGATTTTTTTTGTATGCCTAAACAAAACAAATAAACAAACTCTTTGTTTTCATGACTGTATAAACAAACTGACCTTAAAGGACAACACAATTTCATACTGTTATACTTTGTTTATATGTGGCGGACCCTGCCACCTTTTCTAGCTTCAAACAGTGTCCCGGGGACCTTATTTTCCTCTGAGGACAGCTCGTTTATTCAGTTGTGAAAACATTTATATTTCTGAGTTTGTATTATTACCTCATTAGTACTGTAAATATTACATTTTTAGAATTTCTTCACTTTAACTATATAGTGGCCCTTACTGCAAAAAAAAAAAGAAAAAAAGCAGCTAACCAAACGTAATATCAATTAATGTTACTTTTATACTACTATTTTATACATACAATTAACTATACATTTTTAAAAAGAAATGGAAAGTGTCATGTATTTTGAGTAATTTATTAATCAGGTACATCTTTTTATTTTTATGTAAGAAGGTTTCTCAGATGGAAATTTTCAATTTGACTAGAGTCAGTTTTTATGGGAACAAATAAAACTACCTGAATGTGACCATCTCAGGAACAGGATGCCAGCAGCAAATGGTTTTGTCACTAGTACTGTGTCTTTTTGCCATCGGTGGGTAAAACACACACACAAAGAAATGTCAGCTAAACTACTCCGAGTTAAAGAACATCTCACCTAGAACAGCAGGTGCCATACAGAGGCAGTCATACTGCGTGACGTACTCCATCCTGAACTCAGCGTTGATGGGGTAGTGGTGAGCTAATTTGATCATCTTCTTGAAGGCATCATAGATGAAGATGAAGCTGATGAGACAGGAGAAGCCCTCCTCAGTGAAACGGGTGAAGTACTGAACCAAGTAGCTGGCGTCAGTGGCCACAAGCACCAGGCAGAAGAACGCCGACCACAGGCCGATCCACAGCCGGAACTCCAGGTAGTCAAAGTCATTTTCTCTGAGTGGAAAAACAGCAAATCATGACAGATATTCAAGAATAGTCTCAAATGTATTTTTAAATTGTATATGACAGAACTTTAGGGCGACTGGGTGGAAATAAAGAAAAAGTTTTGAGATTACAGTTGTTATATTTAAAGCAAAGAGTCATAGCATTATTGAGAATAAAACTGATTTTAACCCTTTAAAAAGGTTTTAAAAGACCAAAAATATGTTGACTTTATTCTCAAAATCTTTGATTTAGTTTTTGGCCCAGGTGCTGGCATGACTGCCATCAGAATGAATTCTGTGTTACAACAACACAGCCAGAGAATTAACAGTAGCTGGACACTTTGTGTTTGTGTCATTATGGTAGAGATTTTGGGTAGGTTTATAATGAGCAAGGTTGGCGCGTTTTGAGTCAGTGTAGCACATGAAGAAGTACTTTTCAAACCCAAATCATGTGTGATTAGTAGTTCGGCCTCTGGAAAACTGAAGAAATGAAGAACCTACTTGCTGAAGTTGAAGAGCAACCGTTCAAACACCAGAACAGGACCGGTGCTGCTGAGGATGGTGAGAGGCTGGCCAGCCAGCAGACAGAAAATCCCACCGGTGATCGCTGTGCCTAGAAAACTCTCCAGCACACCCTGCACACATGGAGGTGAGCAGTGAGGGAATAAATCAGAACATGAATCAAAAACACTCTGCAAACTTTCAAAGGTCCAAGTCTCATTCTGACCTGCATGTTTTCTGTAGCGTCCCCCAGCAGACCCCCGAAGGTGATGGCGTTTGTCACAGTTCCCAAGTAAATAAACAAAATGGCCGACAAGGCCTGAATGTGAAATGCATCAGTGAAGTCACTGACGAAGAAAGGCGCTTTTCTTTTGATGTCAAGTAGGAGACCCCCACAAAACCTGAAAACAGAGACACGAAAGATGCGTTTTCCCACAAAATGACCGCGAAGCAAAACAAAACCGACAGTATGAACATATCCAGTGAACCATAAGCACTGTGAGGGAAATGTTTAAAGACAACATTCTGTTAATCAATTTCTTTTTATATCGTTTTTTACATTTTGATATCTGTAAGGTAAGACATTTTTTCTGCTCATCATTCATCATTTCTGCTCTTGGTTCATTGTAGCTACAATATACATCAACGCTCTTCCCAGAGATCCAGTGTCACCTGCGTGACGTCAGTCAGTTGTCCAAAACAACAACACATGAAAGCGATTTGCACCTTTTTGCAAAGTTTCATCGCCCGCTGTTATCTGTCTTTTCTTTGTTTGTTCGGCCATGACCATTAACAGCAACTTCAATTGTTTATTCCTGTTTATTCCTAGCAGTAGACCAGGAACAAACAGAACTGTTATGTTGCGTGCGAACTACCAACTCCCTCTGGACGACCAACCACTGCTGGGTGCAAGCGTCACTAAGTGTGTGCCCCACTTGTGATATTTTCCAGGAAAGTTGCCACAAACACCCAGTGTACATCTTTGGTATTACAGCAAATGCAAGGGCTTTCATCAGTGGGCCACAGGTTCAGTCGTCATTGTCAACTCTCAAACCAAAACTATTATTTTTAAACTTTTGGTTCTGTTCATTATAACAGTTTTGCTCTATTTTGCAGAAGAAATGAGTGTTGACTATCCTTTTAATGCTTTAATTTTATTCTTAAGTAACTATTTAATTCTACTCTATCTTATTACCACTTTTGTCTTACATTCTGCACTGGGAGGTGCTTCACTGTTATGTTTTTTTTACACAGTGGCAATAAAGAATTAAAGTTTGAATCACCGTGATTCCATACCTTCCGGTCTTCTGCAGCTCGTCCCCTATAGCGTGTCCCCCTCCTCCGTGACCTCCATCGTGAGGCATATCTCCGTTCATCTGAGAGTCCCCTCCCGCATACATGTTTTTCCTAAAACACACAGTGTTTTTCAGTCTGTAGGCTACTGACATTTGGTTAACAGTTTATCACATGAAAATCTGATGCAGGTCATATATTTAAGTGTCTCAAATGTCTACTGATGTTGACACAGCCAGCAGCCCCTGAAAATTAAAGCTTCAAGTGTCAGCATGTTGTCAACTCCTTTCTTGTGCTGTCCATCAGATGATGTTGATATGTGATTAAATGGCCTGACTGATCGAGAACATTCCTGCTTTACTGAGGAAACTTCAGCTTTAAATAAACCCACTGCTGCTCTTTCATAATTGAACAGTGTGCTGGACACCTGGACACACCTCAGTGATTCTGCAACTGCTGCTCTTCTTTAACATAATGTAGCTACTGCACACGCAGCATTCACAACGCCTGCTGGTCTGTTCCTTCTTAAATGTTTAATGCAGGCCAGTGACCTAGTCATCATATTCTCAGTTTTCAGAATTTACATTACATACAAGTTGCCAGAATTATAACTATATACGTGTCAGCTCAAGAATGTGCATGTGTGCTTAGAAATGGGTTTCATAAATGACCGATCTAAAGACTGATCTAAAGCCTGAGGTCCTTGTAGAATCAGTCGTGGTTTCAGATAAGATCACAAGGAAATCTCTAAAGGGGTAACACCTTTGGGCTACTGTTACTTTTTATAATCCTCTGAGTGGGTTTTAAACATGATAAGCTATCCTAGTTCCAAGAGGACTATCGACAGAGAGTAAGAACTTTGTCTCGTGGACTCTTTTAACCTTTTGTCAGAGGAGGGGAGGGATTTCGGAGGCTCTATCCTGATGGCCGGGTCCCACTCTCCAGGAGGAAGCACGATCACCTCATCCAGGAACTCGTCGATGCCAGCCAGCAGGTCTTGTCTGTCCTTGGCCTTGTACGCGATGTCATGAAAGACCTGAACACAGACGGAAAGCGACGGGGGATTTAAATGTGAAAGAGACCTGTCAAAGCACAAAGTGCGTCACCAGGCAGCCAACTGTAATGTTACATCAGAGGATTTATAATTGGATGAACACAAGGGAACATAACTCACCAATGAAGCAATGTAGATCAGAGTTTACGAATATAAAAAACTAAATTAAAATGTATTCAATGAGCTGCTGCAACAGTTTTAAGTCTTATTTGCATTGAAATGGCCAAAATACTAAGAATACACAATGTCTGTATACTGGCATGTACTGGCAAAGCAATCTAAAGTGAAAACAGCTATACTTCTCTGGTGCTCCGAGCTCCCGGTCAGGTCTGCTAGCTGCATGGCTAACTGAGCTAACTAATTAGTGGCAGCTACAGTTGGGCAACAGTTAGCGTTTTACTCTGATACCATGCCTCCCATTTGTTGTTTGTTATTCAACAGGTGGCCATTTCTTACATGTTGTACCTTTAATATTCAAATGTCTGGTCAGTATTTTATTCAGAAACTGTAGAATGATTTTAAGCATTAAGAATTCAACATAGTTATGATATAAACTTGAATGCACAGATCCAAATAGGAAGGAAGCACGAACCAAACACGTAGCAGGTAACTCAGACTTTAACATATGACATGTTGAATTACATGAAGGATTTCATTGTTATTTGTCCCTATCAGCATTAAAATACGACACAGGCGATGGGGGTTAATTAAATGCGGCAGCCCGACCTCATCTGACATCAGCGTGGCGATCGCTCTGCCAATCTCATGGTACGACTTGGCTTTGCCTTTGGGTCCAAGCAGGATGAACAAAAATCTGCAAATGGAACAAAATAATTTGGATTAATGAGATTGTTTCCTTGTACTTTCTATGTCACAGATAAATTGTCAGAGAGGGATTCATTTGTCGTCATCTTAAACATCATATCGGCCCAGAATTTCACAACTTTTTTTGTCCTTGTTGCTTATTATTGTTATTTAGTCCCCCTTTTGAACCAGGAGAGGGATATGGTTTTTTTTGCCATTTCTATTGAAAAATGGCATCCTAATGTTATTCACATTAAAAACTTTATTATAATACCTCACAGGTACTTTCCAAGCGATTTTTTATGACAATAAAACTTTTAAGAGGTTGTTAAAAATGAGTATTGCCATAATGGTGGCACTTTAGTCGTTTAGGGCATAGTTATCCACAACATTTCCTAGTTCTTCAGAACTGAGGTAGCCGCTGCCAACCACAGGATATAAAGCAGCTTTATGGCTCTTTGGTTACAACAACACAGCCAGAGAATTAATAGTAGCTGGACACTTTGTGTTTGTGTCATTAAATTGCACTGTTGTACTGGATTTCCTTATACTTTAAGTCAAATTTGATGTTTTCCCTGTGTGTTTTTTAATATGGTATAAGTTTTCTCTCAGTGTTAAAACCTTTAATTACAATATGTGTAAGGCTTGACTTGCAACGAGACAATCACTGTCTCCACTAAAATTCTGGACTGGTGCATCTTCATTGAACTTTTACGCTTGAGGATTTCATAAATAGGAGCTCGACATCAATCTCAGCCACCTTGTGGGAACAGGAACCTCAGTTAAGGCTCCCAGCATCACAGCTTGCTGCAGACGAACGAACGCAACAAACGGCGAGTCCAGGAAGTCCACCTCCCCCACCAGCACGTTGGAGGCCTCGGCGTCTCTCGGCAACTTCTTCATGAACTTGTTCCTCAGCTGAAAAGGCACAAAAGAGAAGAACAGGAGGAGACACTAAATGTTATGTTCTCACCAGCAAGCTACCAAATGCAGCGCACACAGAATTAAGACACCTATTTCAAACAGGACAATCTCCATTCAAGTTAAATACCAAGCCTGGAGGCTCCCATGGAACCTAAATAAGGCCGTATTTCTTTCTGTCTCGGCGGTGGCAAGATGCATGAAAACGGAGGTCAGACACCTGCTGAGCTCCACAGGTGAGATCGTCTCTGAGGAGCTGTTTGCCAGTCTCTGCTCTTTTAAACTCTTCTTCATCAAACGTGTTTCAACAGCTTCCCTGTCAACACCGACTCTCTCTGACTTGAAATTCAGCTGTGCAGTGAGTGAACATGACCGAAGAGTGTAAATATGAATCCAAAGAATAAAGCTATTGTGTTGTTTTCTTTTTTTATATTCTTTTTTACATTTTTGAGTGTTCTGGCTGTAATCAGTTCCTCTTCTTGCTGTGAAAATCAACTTGAAAAATCAGATCCTGCAGTCGTCCCCGGCGTGTTTGCCAACTCATCTTACAGGACTCGAGATTCACATTTGTTTTATCGTTACACTTATAGACACAATAAAAGTCTATTTCACTTCTCCATGCTTTAAATCCGGGGGGCGGTTTACATCACTTTACATTTCGTTCCACAGTCCTATCTGCCTCATACGATGTTGCTTATGATAGCGTGGCGTGCTTGGGAGCTGATTGGGATCATTAATAAATAAAACTTCAAAGACAATTAATCATAAACATTGAGATAAGACTGTCATGGAAAACTATTTTGTTGTATATTAACTTAAAAACAGCAGCGAGCAGGCGGGAAGCATTAACTGAGTCGTAGCCAGCGACAGTTCATCTGACCTCTGTGCTCTGGATGTCACACAAACAAGCTTTACATCAATGTCGGTTTAGCTTCTCTAACATCTCTACACAGGTAACATTTCTTGCATTCTGTTTCAAAGGGGTTCATTTTTTATCTTTCTTAAACTCAAAGGACAGATGTTATAATTTCTAATAGAACTGCTCCATTCACTCCCCACCAGTACATCATCCATGCCTATACAATCAGGCGACCATTTACATGAATGGATTTTCCTGGTATTAAATGGCAGGTACAAGAATCCAACAGGCATGTGCAATCCAGATTTCATCCTTCATTCTCAACATTACTAAGGACAATCTATTCAAGAAGAATCTGCAGAGATCTTCATAACCTCAACTCTACCCCATCGAGATAAACACGTTGATATCAACTGATTTCGGAAAGGGTGTTGACTATTATATTATCAGGCTATAACGTGTTTTCAATGTGAAGGAAGCAGCACCAGTGACAGAATAATCACCAGTCTTGTTTCTGTTGTTAGGTTTCTTAAATATTGTTGGGAGATTTCTGTTTTTTTCAATCGTGTACACTTAATATTGATAACAGTAAAATGGATCACCTGTCCAGAGAACAGTCTGATAAGCTATCAAACTGAATAAGAGTCCTGGATGATGTTAAACGTGGCTTTAAACCTGTGCCAGGACCTGAATTGGATTAGCTTACAAGCAACACTGACTGGCTGCTAGTAAAAAACAAACACCGTAAAAACAGATTTAAAAATATAGTCGGGGAGCAGTTTCATCATTCTGAAATAAATTCAGCGTCCACAAGAAGATAAAGGAAAGATTTAATTGTAAATAAAGAAGAATTGGCCTAATTCTTATCCTCTTTGAGTAAGGAAAGATGAAAACAACAAACATTAAAAAAAGGGTGTCCGTCGGTCACTTGTCATCACGCCTGCCTGCCATACTCAGATCACGTACTGGCAGGATCGCTGCCATCAACCTTCTGAGGACTGAAATCCCATAAAGTTGTGACCTTCCACTGGTGAGATCCAAACAGATCCAATCAGAGGCCGTTGAGCTGTCTTGGCAGTAGGTTTGTCTGTAAATGATTGAGTCCAGAGGTTAAACCTGTGTAACCGCACACCCTGTCCTGTGTCCGATCACTGCTAATCCACACCACACTGCCCTCGTAAACTACCTGAATCTGTTCCTGTCCCGCTTTGACTCTCAACTGGCACCAGGACACAAATGCAGTGAACTCAGATATGCAGCCTGAAGTGTAAAAACTTCTGCCTGCTGCCTCCCTAAAAGTCAGTTCACCCAAATTCCATAGAAACATTCTCACATATGTCTGAGATTTCTGCTTCCGTCTCAATATGTTTTCAAAGGTTCTATTTCTTTGGTGAAAAAAAATGACTGTACGTTTAACCACTAACCCTATCGTTTCTAGCCAGATATTTAACGAGTGAGACTAGCGACACGATCATGTGATATCGCAAATCCATCTAGCCAAGTTTCAAGCTATGCTCTTGTGGCCAAGCACACAGGTAATGAACCAATCAGAAGCATTCAAGGAACTACTGGCAGCATTGGGGATGGTTTCGGTGTGATGACAAGTGAGGGAAGCGACTGTTATTTAAAAAAAACAACAACAACAATGGCGGCTGCTCAGGCGGTTAGCGTAGCCTCTATAGAATCAGTAATATCAGAACTGGAGAGTATATTTCATGGAAAGAGCTAAAAATGGCTCTTTTTCTCAATGGAACAGATATTACATATGATGATTATGATTTTCACTCTTCTCCAGCTTGTTAGAGTTATCAGCTGGCTCTGCTGGTGGTGGCACTCCCCTACTGTTAATCTGATTGGTGGAGGTTGGACGGTGATGTATGGATGGTTCGCCCAGTCACCTGCCAGGTATTTTTTTAAAATGCCAGTTCCTATCGGCACCTTTCCAGATGGTTTGCGTCAAGTTAAACGGATGTTGCTGTTAAATGTTTTAAACGCTTTCCATGCTTTGAGCAACACAAACTAAATTCCATTTACTTCAGTTGGGCATTGGTGGCAGAAATCTCAAGCATGGGCCTCTCAAAACCCTGTCAAATAAAACTAAAACCATCTCTATGGTTAAATACCGCTAGAGGTATTGTGAGTTCGTCATTTGGATAAACTGAGAAACTGTAACACAATGATGGCCTTCTGGACAGTCCTACAATGCATCGATGAGGTTTTAATACATTTTAATTCATAATTCAGCTTTGCACTTGATCTGACTCCAGTCTTTCGACGTGAACCTGCCCGGCAGATGTCTCAATCTCTATCTCCATCATATCGCCGTCGTTAAGCACCAAGTTATCAGACAGTGTGGAAATGATCACTTGCCCACAGAGGAAACTTCTCAATGGTATTTATAGGCTGAGTGGGTGTGGAAGAGCTTCAGTTAAGGAGATGTGCTTCCTGTCTAGTTGTCTCTTCCCCACACTGTGTGTCCCACAGGAGGACTTACTGGATCGGTCTGACCTAATTCTCGTCTCCCAGAGGCCTGGTCTGGGATGAGACCATATGAACAAATATCTGCTGTAAACTGTGGTGATCCAGCTATTCCGCCATCAGAATCAATGGCGTGATGTAACCAGTCTGGAAAACACCAAGGGAAAATTGACTAGTTTGTGGTCATCTGCCGCAAACAACTACGACAGCAGCAGACACGACAGTTTTCTGCAAAGGAAACTGATCTTTAAATTAATCAGTTTTGCTGCTTATCCAATTTTTAAAAGACATATATGCACTCATATGTGAAAATGAAATGAGAATTAAGGTATTTAAAAGTCTATTCAGAAGCACAACAGAAAAGTTTGTGCATTGATCCCTGCAGTAGTGCATACTGAAACATTACGGAGTACAGGATTGGGTTAATCATACATTTTCTTTCTGACCGACTCGCACAGACTGGAATGGGGAAATATTTTAGGTGCTACAGTATTTTATTCTGCTACACATGTCGTTAACGAGCCAGGGAGTTGATGTTGTGATATTCTTCCAGAAACATACTCGCCCATCAGCAGGAAAGACAAGATAAACAATACCAGCGGGTCACGGAGAAGTAAACACATTGCAATTGACAGAAATTAATTTATAAACATGGTGAGGAAGAAGAAAATAAACACTGATATCTCCTCTGGGTGTGACATATAAAGACGCAGTGTATCGTAAAGTTGTAGCAGGAGTAGACTGGAAGGGTAGCGTGCATTTGCTTGTTTACTTTTCATTTTGACTTAATCATTAATTTTTTTTTCTCTCTTTCTCTGTTATTCGTTGCAGCAAAGACTCTCCGCCTCATCCTCCCTGTGGCTAGATCACCACACTGACCATTTTAGGAAAAACGTTTATTCAGATTTCTCGGCAGATACTCTGAGGAGAGATATTACACAAGGGGACTTGGAAATAGTTTTACAGACTTGGCTGTGGCAGGTTCAGAGCAGCTGCAGAGGGCTGAGTGATGACGACAGTGGATGGAACAATGAACTGTACTTTAGACAATGTTATCTCTGCTCTGAACCAGCGGCCACAGTCCGCGCCGACTGGTTCCTCCAGCTCTGCTGGGGCTGAGGGCACATCAGGCTAACAGCTGGCTTTGCAATACGGGCCGGCAATTCTGCCCTGGACTTTGCTTGATACAAATGTAGTTTAAAGTATGCTGAAAAAATGACTGACATAATCTGATTTTATTTTATTTTTCACTCCTAAAGTCTTATTTATCCCTAAAAATCTATTTCTCAATAACAGACCACACAGTGACAGATTCAAGTAAACTCATCTTCCAGTAAAGCACCTGGTTTGAATATATATCAATGAGCCAAAGGCAACTTCATTTAGCTAAACCTTTGAGATGTTCGGAGACTTTTAAGACCAGAGTTAAATTGACAGGTAATCCGCGGTGTCTGCAGTTCTCAAACACTGCAGCAAAAGCATTTAGATATGAATTGAGGAAAACAAAAGGGATTCTCCACTATTAAATCATCAGGTTGACTCACCTGCTCTTTTTCTGGCTTGTCAGAAATGTCGTTCAGGCTGCTGGAGGTCAGGTTCCGGTGAGTTGTGGTGGGACTATCTGTTAGAACACATCAACCCTGAACAGTTAGGCCAGCTTCACTTTCAGAGAGAATGGAGTACTGAGTGGAAAAAACAGATGGCAGAGATCCAAGAAAAGACAGTGGCCCAGACAGTTAGCTCCACATGCAACGCCGAAAAGAAAAGAGGCAACAGCCGTCTTCGTGCAAACCGTAGACAGGAACAAGAGATGTGGCTCACCATTAAACTCTCATCTACCTAACACAGGCTGGAGCGCACCAGAGGACAAATTCCTTACTACTTAATGATCAATCTGCTAAAAATCTTGAGGACTACAATAAGCGCGTGTTCAACCATCTTCAGTCAGGTATTATATGTCAATAATGAGATTATTCTGCTTTGTCTGAGCTTACTTTTAAAAATAATAATAATAATTTTGTGTGTAAAAATGAATGAAGAGCTTCACTGAGAATATCTGATCATCTTAAGTGTCCATCTTTCACATCAATGTCTTCCACTGAGTGCTTTCCTCACGTGGAGCAGGTGGACAGCGGACTCTGATTGATGCTCTGCTGACTTTTGGTTTCAGCCTGTCAACCCCAGCATCAGAGATCTGACAGCAGAACGTGACTTTACTTCAGTCCTGGAGCTGAGGTCAGAGATAAGGGACGGTCGTCCAGAGAGGTACGAATCTCGGCGAACGCAAAATCTGATGCCACTGTAGCCTTTCATGCATCTGCCCCCTGAGTATTGTGGGTAATAACATGCTTGTCAGTATGATGCAGCCAGTGTAAATGATGAAACTGTAGTGCTCACTATAGAGTAGATACACAAGTAAGGGGGTAAAACAACTAAAGTCAAGGGGAAATACAAAATGGGATCAAATATCAAATCTAAGCCAAATATAGGTGTAAAGTTTGGGAAAGAAAATCGCTTAAAATTAATAAAAAATAATTTTAAAAAAAGCCTAAACTAGCAGGGATGACAAACTATTTAATGACACCACTATATTAAGCACATAAAAATGACTTCTACTGTCCTTGTTACATCAAGTCTGAATAATAGGTGTGGTTATACGTTATACTAGAGTTTGGTCACGTTCACACTGCAGTTGAAAGTTTTCCACTTCTGACTGTTTTCAGTCACAAGCGACACAAATCTGCAGTCACATTTTCAAATTTCCGTGTCTCATGTATCGGTTTTTGTACCAAGAAGCCTGATACTAAAAAATGTGATCTTCAGCTAGTGACAGAAATATGATTTTGGCATCTTTGGCGGATTGGCTCGATCTCAAAGGGAACAAATATGAACTCCAGTACAAGCAGTGATTCAGAACTGGTCGATGGTCTGCAGTGTGAACGTAGACTGGGTCCAGTGAACTTACTAAGCCAGTCCATGCTGGTACTCCTTTGGGACTGCAAGTCCTCCATTGATATGCGACCCGACAGGCAAGTCACAGAGTTCTCAAGAGGACTGCGAGCTTTTAGTACCAGCAGCAGGTTATGAAGCCCAATCCAGGGAAGCAAAAAAAAGGGAGGACAGAGAGATGGAAGGAAGAGACAGCAAGAAGTTGATAGATAAGCCCACTGAGCCAAAGCATGAGATTTGTTAGGAGAATAAAATCAAGTGGCTACTAAAGGGACAGTTCACCCCCAAATAAAAAAACAGAAGTTTTTCCTTCTTTCCTGGTGTTTTATCCATCTGGATCATTTTGGTGCAAGTTGCCTAGTTTTGGGGATATTGACTTTAGAAACGTCTGTCTTCTCTTGAATACAATGGAACTAGATGCCATTCAGCTTGTGGAGCTCAAAAACTCTGAAAAACTGAACAGCAACATCTCTCCCACCTGAGCATCTCTTCTCAGCTCAGGTGGAGGCCATTAATGTTTACATCCTGCACTCTGGTCCACGACTAGATGCTCGTGTCGTGGTGGGTGTAGTTTGGTCAAAAGAAACCACATGAAACTGCTCACAGCAAGGTCTTTGGGTTATCTTTAGCAACAATGTCATGATTTCTGGAAGGGGTCGTTGCCGTTAGGGTTTTTTTCGAATGTAGTTTTTGCTGTATTGAGAACCACAAGCCGAGTTCCATCTACTTACATCATATTCAAGAGAGGGCAGACATCTCTATGGCTGATGTCTCCAGAACTCAGCAACTCACACCAAAACAGTCCGGGTGAAGAAATGGCACAAAAGGTAAGAGGAAAAATATGTATTTTTGATTTTGGGGTGAACTTTCCCTTTAACAATCTGTAAAACATGATTTTATCTGTACTACTACAAGCTGTGAAGAGAAACATTGTGGTGAGATGAGCTGTGTCATTAAATCAGGTCACCATGGGTCACTGGACAGGAAAACTTTAACAGCGAATCAAATGCTGTTTTAAGAAACCGGGTGATGTACTTTATTCTCACAGAGTTGTGATGAATTAATGATTATTAATGCGGCGAGTTTCCATTTGAACACAGAAACAAAGTAGATCATAAACAGAGGGTGGCTTTTCTTTAGATCCAGTCATAAACCAGTTGTATAAAATCTAATAGCAGGTAATAAATAACTTCACTTTCCAAAGACCCATGGCTGGTAACACATTAATTACATTGTCAACACTGTAAAACATCTAGTTACTCAATGTGTTAAAATCAAAGCACTCAAACACGTGGCGTTAACGTCAGTGAGACGTCAGTGTGAGTGAGGGCCGTCACTTTGCTCACATTTGAAACTTTAAATCTCACCGCTCTGGAGACTGACTGAATATCCTGCTCGGTGCTGCAGCCAGTCTATTTTCTATTTCATTAACAAAGGATTTTTGTGATGGAATTCATTTCAATGAGCTCTGCATGCAGAATACACCAGATTGATGTTTAATCCATTTCATAAAACAACTACAATCCTGTCAAACTGCCCCATTATCCAATTTCCGTTACTTCTGTGTGCTTTTTGCATAAATCTGGATTCAGTCTCTGTAAATAGACAAGATGACTGTCAGTGAAGCAAAGTGACAGCCCGTCCTGTGTGAGGAAAAAGGGTGTTACATTCTTTGTGTTTTTTAATTTACACCAAAAGTTAAAAGTGAATCATGTGAGAATCATACGCACATATAACACATCGGCAACTTCACAGATTTTAACTGCTTAGTCATGATCTGTCAAGTTCATTATTAGTCATATCCTATCCAAACACTGGGCCAGGGTTTATGATTTGTCATGGCCCTGGACTTTTCTCACCAGTGTCATAAAATTCATGCGTCAACTCTATTCTTTAGTGGGGAAATTTACAGTGGAAGTCAATCTGAAATGAGCTCCACCTGCTCTCACAGGTGCAGACAAGATTCGTCTCTGACCAGTTCTGCATCTGTGGATGTAGTTAGTATCCTACAGTGAGTACTTCGAAGAGTGTTGTTAGAGTGATAACACCAAATGTTTGTGATGAATTAGAAAAAGGCATCTGCAAACTTTAGTTTTGGTTGAGTGATGGGTTTAGTGAGTAAGTAGTAGCACTGCAGTAGCAGTAAAATAAAAGTTTTTTGAGCCAACACCTTCAAAATAAAGTATAAGGGACGAAATTTCTGATGAGGTCTCAGCATCTACTAGTAAGAAGAAGCGGGGATTGTAACTTCACTTAAAAAAATCTAAGTCAAACTCAGTGATTTTTGTTCGTTACCATTTACATTAAAAAAAATCAGAAGACTGCACCAAACTGGCATCAGTATTACCGTTTTCCTGGTTGGAAAACAGCCTACTTGCACTGGAGACCGTCTTGCCGATGTCAGCCAGAGAGCGCAGGTTGGACTTCTTGGTCTGGTGACGATGTTTCCGTAGCAACGTGTACATGACTTTGTCCTTCAGCTCTGCCTTCAGCTGACCGATCTCTATCTGGTTGTCTGTGATCAGCTCTGGAGAAGCAGAGAGAGGGGAGAGACGGAAGAGGGTGAGAAGAGATTTTTAGAGTTCTTTCAAGAGAGAAGACAGTTTTGCAACTTGGAGTTCAACCATACTGCATCTAACACAACACGAAACAACTTATACTTGCTCATTTTGTCAGAGCAATAGTTAAAAACACAAATTTCTTCAACTTACAGCGACATAAATGAGAAAAAAATGATCAGAATTGTTATTTAGAAGGTTTTGGTAGGTTTTCTTGTAAAAAAAAATAATAAATAAAATCCTTTTGTGAAACATGTGACCCAAAAAAAAAATTCTGCTGTTCTTTCATATCAGGTTTTCATTTTGTCTGTATCTTTTTCCTCCGGTCAGCATTTTACCCAACAGCCTCAATGTAGCATCACGACTTGAGGCCACTTCTCAAAGCAACATAGAAAGTCTCTTCATACTTGTAAGGACTCAATTAGTGGCCCCCAGACCGCAATGCTCCCGTATGAAAGTCTTCGTGGCATCATGAAACGGCTCAATCAAAAGGTCTAGCCTATTTTTAAAAAGAAGGTCGGAGGCCTGAATGCTGACGGATAGCAGCCTCGGGGAGTTTCTCCTCTTGTGGAGGGGTAGTGCTGTTAATGGCCCATCAGTCCAGTCAGCTGGCCTCAAAGCAAGAGGCCCCGCTCCGCTCGGCCTGTCCGCTCCGTGCAGCACAGTCAATTACTTCACATTAATCACTCCAAGTGGTAACTCGTCCTCCTGCTCCCTCAAGCAGACAAAAACGAAAGAGGGTTGGCTGTCCTCAAATTAGGAAGTTTTTATGGGACCATTTACAAACTACTGTTTGAGTTCCTCACTGTTCTAATATACAGTGGAGTACATTGGCTGGACTTCAGAGAGCTGTGGCCTTTTGCTACTCTTAAAAGCAAAGAAGGGGAAAGAAGAAAACCTCTGAGTTATGTGTGCGATGCATCAATCCATAAACCTGCACGCAAGGCTACAGACGAGCTCTGAATGTCCTGTACATCACAGAGCAGATCAAATCGAACTGGCACACAGGCTCTTGCATCACAGGCAGGAAGGTGCCGACCTTTATCAATGTCACTCTGTCGTAAGAGTAAAAAGAATAAAATAAAAGACCGGTACACATTAAGACGCCTAAAATGTTGAATTAAAACATTCACGGGAAATTGAGCGATATAATGGCATTATATAAAAATCATTTTATTACTTTATCCTTTAGCTTGATTTTTTTTGCAGAGCACCAGCACTGTATTCTGAAAATTACCTTTACTTGCAACATATTTACGTTGGGTCCATCACTTTGGGAAAACGTAATGCTGGAGGGACTGTCTTTTAACAATGAAAAGAGATGTCATTTTAAATTTATTTTTTACACATACATATAACACCTCGTTTTTGCCTCTGCCACGGAGGCTATGTTTTCAGCCCTATCCATTTGCTTGCTTGTTTGTTGGTTTGTCAGCAGGATTACACAAAAACTACTGGACGGTTTTCCATGAAACTTGGATGGCGGATGGGTCTCGGCCAAGAATAGACCCTATTAACTTTTGGTGCCGATCCAGATGAAGGGACGGATCCAGGAATTTTTTCTCACTTTTTTGAAAGCGACTACCAGGAACTTTGATAGGCTGTTTTGTTGATTTTGGAGGCCCCTGTGGACAAAAGTGGTTTGTGTTTCGAGCATCAAAACCACAACATTTAATGTCCCAAATAAAACTGTTATGTGACTGGCTGACATAGTGCTCACTGTAAATTCGGCTGAGAACATATAAACACAGCATGACAACCTGGTAGCAGGCTTAACTAGCAAGATTAACTACATAGAAAATAGTGAATCTTCTCGCTGACGGTCTCGTTTGCTTGTGTGTTATAAAGAACCATCGGTATGAAATTGAGACTCCTTGTAGTAGATTTGACATTGCATGTCAGGGTGTTTTTCAACACTTTTGATAATTTTTTAGGAAATAATTCATGAAAGGAGACTGTTGGGCCGGAGGTTTGCGCTCTACTGAGTCCCATTCTAGTAATCATTGTTATGGTTATATTCAGGCACCTCAAAGCACTTGTTTGAGAAAAGTAAAAGATCATGACCACATTAGGTTAAGTTTTATGGAAATTGTGGGCTCCAGGGGTTTTTGAAGCTTAGACTATTGTGTTTTTAATGTTTTTTTGGGTTTTTTTTGCAAGGGTTTATGAAAGCACAATTGTACATTTGTGGCAATATCTTGTAGCAGGATGGGATGCAGACCCCAGCCCTGAGTGTAGAGATAGATGCGTCAGAAACCCAATAAGCTCTGTGTCATAGCACTTCCTGCATTGTGCCACAACATGAACATAATCTGCGTGGCACTACGATTCCTCCCAGAACGCACTAGACAATGCAAATTAACAATTTGCATTTGAATGCAGCTTATTCTCTTTACAGAAAAAGACAGACGAGTAAGTCAACTTACCGACAACCTGAGGCAGAGTGGAAGCTTCCAAGTCCAGCATGATGGTGCCCTTCTCTATGCATGTCCGCAGTTCGAAAAGGCTATGTAAGGACAGCGTGGCCACGTGGGGTTTACTCCAGCGTTCACCTCCTTTCTCTACCTTCTCCTCAAACTTGATCCACCTGGAGGGATGAGAAAGGGGGAGAAAAGACTGGATTAAACCAGGAACTCAGACAGTAAACATCTAAACAGGGTTTGATACTAATATATCTTTTTCTACATGTACAACAGAGGTTTTACAGATGCATCCCAAACATAATTAACAATTCATTTCAGAAATTTCTGAATTTTCAACAGCCGGAAAAAAAAATTACATTTAAAATGTTGTCATGTAGGTCGAGATTATCCTTTAGTACAAGCACCTGAAAACTGACTCTTTGTCATTGATTTCATGCGGTCTAAGTCTGATGCACAAAGGTAGGTGAACAGAAAAATACCTGACTGAGCGGACAGTGTGTGAGAATTCAATCCTCTGTTTTGTGAATGGTTAAGGTAACATGATCTGCTCTGATATTCAGAAGCAGTAATAACATGTCTGTGGTTTCTGAATGTGTATATTTAATCACTCCCCTCCCTCCTCACGCAGAGTCAGGGAGATGAGAAACTGAACAGGCTCTGAGCAGTCGTTTCTATACCAGGGTCTTATTTGGCCAGTTTGGCTGCCAAAATTGCACTTGGCGGACAGCCAGCACTACCCGGCACTTGTGAGATCTTTTATTCATTTTGAGTCCCCCGAGTGCACTTGGTGTGACACTGGAACGGGTCTTAATCTCTGCAGCGATTTGCAGAATAATACATTTGACATTAAAGACGCAGGATTGATTTTTTCCACCTCTATTTTCACCTTTTGTGAGCAATATATAAGAATAAACAGACACTTTGGAAGGGTATGGAACTGTTGCCCACTTTTAACCTTTTTTAGCCCTGTTGACCCTCTTGGATTGATTTCTTATTCAACTTTAATTTTGACTGCAGGGAAATCTTCCATCGTGGAAAGAAAAACATTTTCTTGTGGTCATGTTATTGTCCAAACTATTTTACAAGTACAGTTTATTAGGAACTATAAAAAATCCTACCTCATACCTTGAGATCAATCCCTGGTAGATACAGTTTTGGACTGTTTGAGATCATCAGGTGTTTTTTTCCTTGTTGGCTAACATGACATGATCAACCAACCGACCGGGTTTAATCCAGGTTAAACTAAGGTTTAATCCCGCCTCTAATTCTTGAAGCTTTCTGCAAGATTTACAAGCTTCTAAATTTTCACATAATGACAAAGCTCATCTGTGCTGATCCATCACCAATACAGTATCAATGTCCTGTGGAGAAGTGAGACATTTTGTCAATATCATGGTGGTAAAAGACTTTCTAAATACTTTTCAACCACCACATCTTCTTCTAAAGCGTGTTTCCAGTATACTGAATGGCTTTGACAGCAGAGTTTTTCAGTAGAGCTCCACTGAAAATCATTCAACCAACAGTGAAGCAAAATGTAACTTCTATCTGTGGTATAATTGGTCAGGGGTTTGGATAACAAATTGACTCACTTGGAGTCTCAAACAGCAGCCCAGGGATCCAGTTTCCCCCTGAGAGAGCTTCACTCTTCACATGCTAATGATGTATAAACAATCATCCCATCTCTGACCCATCCCATCCCACTGGTGGGCCACACAAGAGAAACCTGTGGGCTCACTTTTTCATGCCGCTCCAAATTCAATGCACGCAGCAAGTTCCATCGTGTTTGAAGAACAGATTTTGGACTGACAACTAGCTGAAGAAGTTTACAAATGTTTGTTCAGTTATTTGCCTCTGGGATGGAAGTTTAAAACAATCTATGTACAAAGGTTTTTAGGTGAACTTGAAGAAACTTCAAATTTGTACATCGTCAAAATAAAAGATGACAGGATTTTACTCTGTAGATGACTTCACTGTCAACTGTAAAACATTTTTTTGAATGACTGAGATTAAGTTAGTGGAGAAAGTTTCTAATGATCATAACTGTAAAATCAAAAGGGGCAAATAAAGGAGCTTTGAGGGTCTGAGACTGAGGTCTTTACCTGGCCGTCTCCTTCCACTCCATCTCCTGACCATCCACCGACAGAAGCTCATCCAACTCAGTGAAGAGTTGTGGGGGCGCCGGGCCGTCATCCTCCTCCCCGAGGATGAAGCGGATCCTCTCAGCTGCAGGTGAGACTGTGGAGAGAGGAAAAATACTGCGGTTCATAGGCTGGCAGTGGTGCCCGTTGGGCAAAGGTTTGGGCTCCGATTTCCCCTCCTCAGCTGGACCCTTCCAGTTGACCTCAGGAGGAGGTGGAGGTGGTGGGATTTTAACCATGACCTCCTCTTCTTTCTCCTCAGTGTCCTCTTCCTTTTCCTCTTTCTCCTCTTGGTTATTGTTGTTGTTGGACATCTTTAAAAACTCACTGACCCCCCCTTTACTCTCCAAATCAGACGGCCCAGGGTTTGCTCCTCAGATAGCAGTCGGCAAGCGACACAAGCTCACCGAGTCCCAAAGCCGAACTAGACCCTCATTAAAGCCTTGGGTGGAAGTGACGGTCGCACTCAGCTGCCTGCTCGAGCACTTTGTGAACCAGGTAGGAGGGGGCCGATGGGGTTTAGGGGTCCCCTCAGTGACAGTGTCCCCACAGCTAGCCCCTTCCCCTCTCTGCCCCCTCTGTTCAAACAGCCCCACGCTATTGGCCCTCCAGCCTTGGCAAGCTGCCCTGGAGCCCCTCATTAACAATTAGGAAATGGTTTCACAAACTGGCCTATTCTCCAACAGAGGCTTGGCTTTCCTCCCCTTGTCTTCTCATTTGAATATTTAGAGAGCAACACAAACAGAATTTCAACAGGATTGATACATAAATTAGACTTTCCAGTGCTATTCAAACATGGTGTAAATGGTCGACACCATCGGGGCTCGTTCCAACAAGTGGAAACAATATTTGAACTTTGAATGAGAGCCCACAAACAGTCACTGCCCTCTCTCATGAATGCAGGCCCATGCATGTAGAAAACTGTACACAAAGAATATTGTCATCAGCAAACAACTACACAAGACCAGTACATCATTAGTAGCTTCTGCTTCTTCCTGGACAAGCTCACATAAATGAAACAATGGCATCAGACGGCTGCTGTGAAACAGCTTCAAGATGCTCATCAGATATGCTGATGTGAAATCACTTTTACAGAGTATAAAAAAAACAGTTTGCAGTTCCTCCTCCAGTGCCCATGTACCTCAATTTCATTTTACGAGTCTTCTGACAAGCAAATACTGCTCAGCCGAACAGATATTTTTACATACGTCCACTTATCATAGCAGAAACAGCACAGATGTAACTACTAACACTGATGAAGACAGATCTCCATTTAAAGGTCCTGGACTGGTTGCACTAGCTATTCATAAATCCATTAAGCTTGAACGCGAAATCCTTCCTAAGTTCTAAGCAACTACTAGCTAGTTTCAAACTAGCGAGTTATCAGGCTAAATCTGGTCGCAGCATTAAAATTCAAGAATATCTTCGCTGGTAAAGACTTTAGTAATATAATGTAAGGGGTTTAAACATCTATTGAAACATCTATGAACTACAGTATGATGCCAAATTAAAAGAGGAAAGAAGAAAATCACCTTAGCATCACAAGCTAGCATAACTTCCCAAAAACTTGTTTGAGAAGAAAAAAAACATTTCATTTGTAAAGTAATTAACAAATCTTCATTATTAAACAGCATTCATTAACTCTTAGACCAGATAATCTGACCATATTCCATATCATGTCTTTCCTCTTCACTCTTTATTTACTCTTCACGGCTCATATTAGCAAGCTAACATCAGCTTTGTCAGCTGGTTTAGTGAGGTCAGTTAATCAGTGTGAATGTTAACTACTAATCTCTACATGAGAACTTTTGTAAGATTTAGTCATGCATAGAAGTCCACTTAGTAAGCACTTTTGTTAGAACCTTAGGCTCAGTTTGAACTTACAAGCCGCTGGTGCAACCAGCTTCTGGAAAGCTACACAGGTGTCGTCTGGATGATTAGACCTCTACTTCAGGTAAAGTTGGGTGAAGCTACAGCATGCTGGGAATAAGGGGAAGTCACCGATCTCTATAAACCAATAGGACTTACACAGATGTAATTGACCCAATACGTGCAAACAAAGCTAACAAACAGTCCTGCCAAGGGTTCCAGTCCGGCCGAAAATAATAATCACCTGTGTGGATTTACCATTTGTGAGCTTTTCTTATCATGACAAGCCAAAAGGCTGTTAACGTCACTGTCACTGGGCCTCCTGCTGCAAATGATGCTGGATAATGGCCAAGTAGACTGTCAGCAGGTGGAACTCAACTCATTTTCATCTTGACTGAGCAAACAGAACCGACTCCCAGATAGAAATGCTGCTACTGTAAATTTTCATAGTTGAGGACTTTAGACGAGTATTTAAACTTTTCCATGTGCTTCTCAACATGTTATCACAAAAAATGAAACTAATTCCATGATCAAAATAGTCAAATATTCTGGCATTGTTTTAACTATGAATGGAATTACAGTGAAAATAAATATTTTTTTTATTTTATTCATTTATTTTTTGTTTTTACTGGGGACCCAGAACCACCTCAATGACCCAAGGGGGGTCCCTGGACCCAGCTTTGAGAACCACTGCTGGGAATGCAGTCATTGTGGCTAAAGGTCAAGTTTAAAGATTGCATTATGTCACTGAAGGTGAAGCACAAACGCGTGTGCATGCGTGTGTGTGTCTGTCTGTCTGTCTGTCTGTGTCTGTGTGTGTGTGTGTGTTATAATAACAAAGCTGTCTGATCTGATTGCATAACACTTTGCTAATACTGTGGCACCAGAGTGTTGACTGAAGTTATTGAATATTTAAATTTTAAATATTTTTGCTAAAAAAAAATATGCAGTTATGTAGTGTTTCAGTGGGCTTTTAATATTGTTAGTCTAAGAAAATATAACAATAAAGTAGTATGTAGTATGTGAAAACTGTAATGG
The DNA here is from genome assembly GCA_039737535.1 of Lagodon rhomboides. NCBI lineage: Eukaryota > Metazoa > Chordata > Actinopteri > Spariformes > Sparidae > Lagodon > Lagodon rhomboides. The sequence goes on along the minus strand of CM077791.1, from coordinate 18,133,083 downwards.
ACCCCAAAACTTAAAAAATATCCTGCTCTTATATTACAAATTCATTAAAATCTCTGGATCACAGAGGAAGGACAATAATTCAGGCTAGCCTAAGTGTTGAGTCTTTAACTGGACTTTCTTTCGCATTTGAAATTTAGACATTGGCACGCATTAACCTTTTATCTCCTGCCACACTGAGTCACACATTCATTCATTCAGTTAGTCAGTCAGTCAGTCAGCAATAAGTGGCCAAGCAGTAAATGAGGTGAAGGCATCTTTTGTGTTTTCTGCAGCACAGTAACAACAACAGCAGGTACGAGCCAGACAAGCAGCTGTAAGATTACTAGGTGGGGGGATAAACTGTCTGCTGGCACACACACATACACACACTTCCACAAGCTGCAACTCGCTTAAGTCACCGCAACCTGTTTAATAACACCTCAGGTGGAATAATTTACACATGCGTTTCACACATTTAGCTGACACTTACTTCCATAGTGATTTACGCTGATTACAGTAAACATTTGAAACAATCTTTAAATACCTATATGGCTAAAATTACATGCAAACAATAGCAAGCAGTGCAGGCTGAGGGTCAAAACTTTCAGCGGTGTAGACTCACGCTGAATAAAAAAAGAGATTAAGAAATACAGTAAGAGCAGGACAGGAAAGGTGTTTTTTGCTCCTTTATTAGCAGGAAATAATTTATCATTCCACAACAATTAAATTGTTATTTTCTTCCCTAAATCAAGGTGAAGACATCCCTCTGACGGAGACACATTATCTTAACACTCCCCTACTGCAAGTTCAAAGAGCAGCTTCTGAATTTTAAATTTATAGCCACCACTAATTACAAATTGAAATTTTGCATTCACAACATTTTATGCTAAACTGAGTCCTCTGAAGCTTCTTCATGAAAAACTGATGGCGTCTATACACGCTATCCAGCAGAAACTCAAACTGATAACAAGCACAGTGCTGGTGTCAATGCAATACTGTCCCACTTGAGTAGTTGCTAAGAGAGAGGAGAAAGGTGGGAGGGGTGGGTGAGAAGGGTTAGGGGTGAGGCTCGGTGCAGAGTGAAAGCAAAGAGGGGTGAGAGCGAGCACGAAAAGGAGGGATAGAAATGAAAATCCCATCGTTCAAGCGCAATTTCAAAGCTCTGTGTGCTCTAGCCAAGAGCCATGGGCATACAAAGAGGACTTTGTCCCAGCAGCAGAGGCTCATGGGATAGGGGATGGAGGAAGAATGCCCGCTGCCCGGCAGAAAGCTTAGTGTGGCTGCTACTAAAGGCCTGTTTAGTCCCACTCTTGACATGCATCCTACACAAATACCTTCCATCTCTCTGACCTTTTTGAAAAACTCAGTACAGTAAATGGCTACATGGGATCTCATAGCACGTTCATGCAATGATAATGCAACTCTGCGTCACCTCGTTCAAAGCAAAGAGAGGATCACTGGAGAGTACACAGGAAATGCTTTCCATGCCACAAAGTCTAACATTCAGTATGCAGGGCAGCTAGCACACAGGCAGCAGAACAGGGATTGGGCTGAATGCAGAGTAACACCCAGGGGGCGATTCATTGAAAACACAGTATTTATACCCAGAACACCGAGCTCTGGTATTTTGTTGTGATGGCTGAGGTGGGCAAATTCTGATGAGAATGTAACAAATGCCAGCCGGGCGGACACAACCTGGCATGAAATGACTAATTCAGGTATACTGAACGTTCAACCACATCCTCTGTGCTTACAGGTCTTCGGGGGTACTACTGGATATGTAAAAAATGCATTTAATGTGATGAAAACCAGTGATGTCAGTGGCAAAGTTTCATTGTGGGTAATGTAGGCTTTGTCTGGCATTGCAAATGATCAAACTATTCCATACATTCTCAATCCTTTTCAAAAGTGCCTAAATTACCCACAATGCATCCAAGCTAGTGAGTGACATCACTGGACGCAATTTATCAGATTACATGCAGCTTCCTCGGGAGCCACAAAGGCTTTATACTTTTTTTAACATATGCCACAGAACTACCCAAGACCTGTGAACACACTTAAATGTGTGAACCTGGTGGAGTCGCCCTCGCCTCACCCTCCAATATGGAAGTGAAAGCCAGTGTGCTTTAGTTTCAGGTGATTACATCCGTAAAATTATGAATACTGTGTTTCATTCCTGCCAATATAGTCCCTTAAATTCGACACATTGGACCTTCAGTGAGTCAAAAACAGGCTTAAAAAGTTTCTTTTACACAAAGTCTAGCTAAAGTTGGCTAATCTTAGCTAAGATCATCAGAGTAATAATGCCGTGAAGATTAACAGCTGTGCAGAGATCTAAATCCAATCAAAGCCCAGCAGAAAATACAGCTAGAAGACATTAAATATGCACTTGCAGGCTGTGGATGAGCGGACTTTGTTGATCTAAGTGTCAATCAATGAAAATTAACTCATCATAACAATAACTCATGTCCAGAAAGACACAAAGTCAAGAAAAGGGATGTATTTTCAAGGGTTTAAGCAGTTTATCCAATCAATAGCCAGAGACCTTTTCTACTGATATAATTCACTTTTCCCTATGACGCTGATGAATTTCTCCAACAATCTGTTGCTCTGTGCAAGGTCTAGTCTCACAACTCCAGACCGTTTTCACAGTGTTTGCACTGTGTGAGTTCAAGAGAAGGTTTTACAGAAACTGCTATCGTTTGTGACATGTGAAAACAATGTTTATGATCGTATGAATGTCTTACACCAACCAGAATCATCGAGGGAAGGCCACTGGAAGGACACTGTGTCCTGACCAGACATGTAATCAACAGAGTCTCTTCAATTTGGATCCTTTCTCGTAACTCTCAGGGAAAATATTTGCACATGTAGCCCTGCGTAAAATCTGTCAAAGGCAATTATAGTTTACTTGAGTGATAGCTGTAAATGTAAAGGGATGCAACCCATAATACTGTTGCTATGTGATGTGTGTAGCTCCAAAATGTCAACTTTTAAGGAACCAGGTCTTCCTCGACCTTTGTATTTATCTAATCAATTTTGAAAGTCCTCGTAAATCTCAGGCTTGTACTTTCCATTCTGAGAGAAGCAGGAATGGTTGCAGGGAGGCAAGAACATTCAGTTGGCATTTACAAATTGAATTCTTTTTTTTTAAATAAACAATAAAAAACTAAATACATCGCAGCAGTCTCAACCTGCTCTCTCTGACATTGGGAAATTAAACCTATTTGTATAAGAACCAAGTTTCTAAGTTATCTTTGTAATCCACTTTGAGAGAGATTTTGATCCTACTAAAGCAGAGGAGGGAAAGCTTTGAAAAAAAAAAAAAAACATGCTCATCAAAATGAGCAAGGGGTCAAATGGCCCCGCGGTGGACACACATGTAACGACGAGGATGGACTTACAGTCCCTGCAGCGTCCATCTGACCAAACAAGAGGATTTCAGCCCCGACAACAGATATGGGCCTTCCCCTGGGGGCAGCCATGTTTCCCAGCGGGAGTAAGACAGAGCAGGGCAGCAGTAGGACATTAGGTATACTGCATGCCTGGCAGTTTTTGCATGGTTGACAGATGCCTGCAGATTTGAGTTTTAGTTAACATTCCTCTCCAGTAGAGTTCAAAGACTTAGATAATCTATATAAATGATTACTGAAACTGTTCTGGTGGCTCATGGTGGCCCAGGGCTTGTTTCAGATTTAATGAGCTTTTAACCATTTGAATGTCATAATAATGAAGTGTGTAAACTGCACTTGCTATTGGTAACATTGCAAAACTCATCTTGCGTTGTTTGATGGCCATTGGAATCTTTGCCATCATTCATAAAGCAGATGCATCTGACTGTATGTTCTCTATATATCTGCCCTCTTTGGTTTTATTCAAATAGAAACGTTTGTCTCAGCTGACTGCAGGTGGTCTCAGACACATACTTGCCTTCATTACGAGTGCCGTTTTTCTTTAAGGGGACTTGTTTGTATTTTTCTGGAACTGCCAAAGACAGAAATCCCCCCTGTTAGTGAGAGTGTGCTGCTCACAGTCACAGATGTGTGTTATTTTTTTATGCAATGTGTGTGTGTGCGCATCACAGCGGTTCCTCTCCATTTTTTCTCCAATAAAACGAACGTGCCTGACTCGTATTCATTGACACAGACACAGTGTACTACGATGAAGACTACACGTATTTCCAGTAAATAACCTGAAAATGGTCTAGTGGCAACAGTGTACTTAATGGTTCACATCAAATAGAATACAAATTGTACAAAAGTCTGTTTGAACACAATAAAGTAAATGAGCCGCTGACTGCACAACAAAACCAATTGTACTTTCTGCTCTCTATTTTTGTGACGCCGATTCACTGCACATGTCATAAACACCTCGATATCAAGTCTGATTTTTGCCAAATATTTACAGCAACATGCTATTTCGCCCCTATGAACCAGCAGAAAGCCGCAGTGTTGACTGCTAACAACACGTCAATGCGCACGCCCTGCTGCCAACATAGTCGCATTTTCCATGAATGTAGAACTACCAGTGTTGCTGTAAACAAACCGAGGTGTGTACGGTTACACACGTGTTCATCTCAGCATGGGATTTTGAAGAAATCACAGATGGGATTTTACCCTTTGACATACATACCTTTTTTGGTATTATGCAATGAAGTTTGATGATTTGGAGTGTGCATCTGAATATGGATCAGAACAGATGATCAAGCTATAATTTACAAGTTAATCATTCAAACATAATCATCTTACACTCCAGCAGAGAGGTCGGACTTGGCAATCACCAAACCACAACCATGATAAAAAAAACAACAACAACCGACGACGTTGTCCAAGCCGTGATCCATCTCACCTCCATATACAGGCAGCAGTTTCAATCTTGTTAAACCAAGTGTGAGCAAATGAACCAGCAAGGCCAAAGAGCAACTGCAACGCTGTTAACTCTCGAATATTTACACCACCCAAAACCCAGTCTTCATGGCCCCACGGACACGCTAAAAGCTGAAAAAAATCCATCTCTGCTGGCTTTACCGTCAGGCCTCTAAAAACTGCTAAACTGAAACAATGTGAGAAGTGAACAACACTCTCATTGTATTGCTCGCACCACATGGACACGATCAATCTGTGGGTCATAGGTGAGTGGGCATTGCTTGGTTTATAAGTGTCAAAAGCACAGTATCAATCTGTAAATCAGGGTAAATCTAAGCCTGAATGTCAAAGGTTTATCATCATATGAATCAGAAACAGAAATGCTCAGATTACACTTGTGCTTTCCATTCCAAACAGTTCGCAACTTGATATCTGAAACACAGACAAAACATCAATAACCATGGCTTCAGCCACTTTGGAGGCTTATTACAGACCGGTGTGTCCGCAGCTAGCTCGATGCTTCTGACAGCGATGGAGGAACAGGCCTCAAAATTGATAAAACTCACAGCTTTTGCGAAATATGCATCATCACAGTCGGTGGCAACCACCAGATGGGCCGGATGTAATCTATTCTCTGATTGGATTTGTGTCCTGAAGAAAATCCCCCACATCAAGGGATGTGTACACATTGTAAAATCCAGTTCTGGCGTATTTTGGTCCTCTTGTCACTTCATGTGGAAGCAGGCATGTGTAAAATTACATCATCCATTAGAAATGAGAGTAGCCTGCCTCATTAGTGGATCTGATAGAAGGCCTGGATGCTCTAAGCCTTATTCACAGAGGACTACTGTTACAGACACTTACCATCTATCCTCTTATTTTTTCCCCCAAATGACTGTATGTTATTGTCATCAGAGGACCCCTGTCACCAAATTGAGACGCCGTTAAAAACAACCATAATCTCTAATCAATGTTATCAATGCAAATAGGACTTCAGTCACACGCTGATTCAAACATTAACTTGGACATGGCAGAGGAAAAAATGCTGACACCAGTAGTTGGGCTTACATTTAAACTCACACCTCTCGTCACTGTCAGCCAGTGTAACCTTTCCCTCCTCCCCTTCTTTCTTAAGTTCCCCCTTTTAAGTGGCTCGAGCTCTTTGTCCGAGCATTTGCAGATCGCAGCAGCTGCGCCTGAGGGCACATCGTACTTTACACTCCAGCCAACCAAGACCTGTCCGCCCTAACATATATGGATGCTAACACGCCCGCACGCACACCAAGACGGATACACTTATGTCTCGAACCAAGGACAAAAGCACAGCCAGGCATGCACTTACACACAGCACTCAAGAGACTCACATCAGCACTGGTACAGTTTATCTGAGCGGCTATTACTTCCGATGAAAATTCTCCCTGCTCTGTCGAAACAGACTTGTCACTCAGCAGGACATGCTCAGCTATTTCTGGCCACTAACTGGACTCAGCAACTTCTTTGGGGTCACTGGGAGTTACATGGGCTTTTTTCTGGAAAAGGGAGCAGCCATCAGCAAAGACGGACACGAGCCCTAACCAGCCTTGACACGGAGTCCATCAGAACTTACTGAGAGGTTTGAGGATGCTGTTGCTGGCCTCATCGTTGTTTTCTGTGTCCGACTTGTCAGAGGCGTTCTCCGTCAACCTCTCCTTTCTGTCCTTGTGGCTGGCTTTCCGACGGTGGCGCCGCCGCCGCCGATAACTCTTGGGCACATGCACACCAATGTAAATGGTGTGGTGACCTGCAAAAAGCAAAAACAGCAGATTACTCTTTGACATCCTGATGAAATTCAGATTGCTGCGATGCAACTGATGCACCTGAACTTCACGGCTGACATTCTGGAAATGACAAGACACGCTCAAAATCCCTATCAGGAGGTGCTTAATTAGAAGCATCAACATTTAGGAAATCACGGCAGGGTTTTAAAGTGCTGCAAAGTGCAATCTTGACCATTTGTCAATTCAGTTTAACAGGGAACATTCTCACGTCTTCAAGACAGCGTAGCAGAGCAGGGTTATAGGGGTTGCAGTTCACTGTCAAAACAAATATTTGGACAGAAAAAGAAGTAGGACGTAGCAGCGAAGACGCCAAGACTGCTTGCACGACTACATCCCTGTTATGCATGTTGGCACAATACCAACAGGACCTGGCGTTTAAGCTGTAGTTGGCCGTTATAGGGTCAATAATGGCAAGCGGACCAGACTGTTTCCTAATAACATGCCATTCTAATGCTGGTCAGCTGGCTCATACTTAGACATGGTATCTGGCTCAGGGCATTTGCTCTGAACATGAATTTATAACTACTTCAGATTAAATTCCACCTGGAATTCAACACCTGGACATATCTGGTTGATACACTTTGTTAGTTCTTCTTTGACAACAATATCAAAGATTTGAAATTCATAATGCAGAAAATTATAGAGAGAGCTAAAACTCAGAAGCACTCAGTGGCAAGTTGCATTAGTTTTAGCTGGTACACCCAGCTAAAATCAATGCAGTATAATACAAAACTCATGCAATAAATCTGAAATGTATGAATTTGTAATGCTCATCTGGTTTAGAAAAACGTCAGTTCAGTTTGTATGGTCAATTTATGTTTTATTGAGGAGTGTTTCTATTATCTGCTCTACTTTCATTGACATAAAAGGGATGGACATGATATTAGAAACGTGTTTCACTTCGATGAAACTAACTCCAGAGCAATCAGGAAGGGTTCCTAGATACTAATTTTTAGAATCTGGTTGCAGAAATGATTCTTCAGTCCCCAGAAGAGTTCTTGTGTACATAATAAACTGGCGACCAAGCGTATAGTGTAGCGTATGTTCACCTTCTCAGTTTAACAGTCGGTGTCCCTACAGAAGTACGATTCAAACCTACAACCTGGACAACATCTTTGGCACCACATGTTTATCCTTCCTAAGCAGAGGAAGACTATAGAAAGCAACCTTTTAGAGTAAACATCAAAAGTCCCACCGAAACAAAGGGCTCTGTGCAATCAGTGTCAAACGTCGCCTTTTGGAGCAGCGCTGAGCCAAGCACTGCACATGACCCGACCAGGAAGTGGCTGAACCCCTCAACACAACAAACAATGATCTCTCTCGGAGCACAAGAGCATTCTTTATTCACTCGTGCCACAATGCCTCGTTTTTTAGAGGGTTCATCTAAATTCACTGACACCGACCGTTCAGCATACCGAGCTAACGCTAAGCATCAGAGACGAAGGGGATCTGAGAGGATTTGAGCTGTTTGACCTGAAGCGTGAAGGAATACTGTCATCAGGGGGGATATTTTATTAGGTCAAGCTGCCTGCTCCTTTGTCCATGTTCTGCTTTTCAGATGAGGTTTTTAGTAATAATACACTGAGCAGATATCGGCCTGTTGTTAAGATATAATAGATACAACTTATAGAACTTTGCCCCTCATATGACACAAGAACTTTGTCATATGAGGAGGAACTCTCCAGGAGAAGACAGACGGCTGGAGACAGACCCACATCACCCACACCAGAGCTCCTGCCCACCAGGCTTTTGGTTCAACAAACATGGTACCTGCTCTGTGTTTATGTGATAACATGAAAACACGAGATCAATCAGGCTAAAACCCCGCCGGCACCGTCTAGCAAAAAGAAGAGAAAAAAAAAAAAGAAGTCAAACTGAAATCATCTGCTCGAGGAAACAAAAAAAGAAAAAGTTTGAAAACTTTTTTTATGAAACATTTAATGATTCGAACATTACAAATGTCAGGATTACAGTCAAGAGATTAACTCAGACATTCTTAGCAGTTTGTTAAGTCAGAACGACCCACCTGACCTCACTTCATTACAGGGAAACAGTCAACTTTTGACATCATTGCAATTGGAATATTAGTCGGGATTTTAGTGTGGATGGTAATTTTTGCAATTCATTTTTACTAAAAAAAAAAAAAAGTTTCCCAGCTTCATGGTTTACTTCCTGGTTTTTCGCAAGTAACTTAAAAAAGAAGGAAGGGTCATTACGTTGCTGAGCTTTGCTTTGGGGCCGGGCCGCGGTGACGGCTGCATTGGAGTCAATGGGAGATGCATGGTGAAACACACCAACACACTTCAGAGAGCAGTTTAACCACTGTCAATCAGTCATTTGAAAAGTGCAGGTGTGACCAATAATGTTAACGATGGCTCTTTTCTATTAAGTGTCCCAGAAAGCCACGTCAGTGAGTGAGCGTGCACAAAAACAGAGCCCTGGAACTGGCTCACCAAAATGGAATGCAGCCATCCAGAAAGTTATAAAGGCTACCTGGGCTCTTTCTGCTTCGACTAGTCAAAATGTCGGCCGTGAAAAGGGTCAGTAAACTTTAATTTAACCTCTAAAGCATAAAGTTGGGGTTGGTAAAATCGGAGAAAACTAGATTCTTAAAGTATCCAACCTTTTACCTTCACACCGGTTTATCAATTAACATTAGAGCTGACCAAAGACAAATTTGCCATGCAGCAAGTGGGCATTACAGCAAGACCCAGAAGCAGATGGCTGGTAACAAAAAGACAGAGAGAAATAAAGACGGACGGTGCTATTAGGGCTGACAGATAAGCAATAAATCAGAGCGTGAAGACGTCTGCACAGGCTGGACGACAACTAGAAAGGAGGCGAGAGAATGAGAGGAGAGTGATGGAGGAGAAGGAATAAAAAAAAAAAAAACAGTCAAGTCAAGGAGCCTGGAAAAGAAGATTTGCACACTGCCAGAGAAGCTTTGTGTTACGACTTCCTCCTCTTTTTTTGTGTGTGGAAGAGGAACTTCTTTTGGAGCTGCCCATAAGCACACACTGAATGAAATAAAATCCTTGTGTGTGCTGGGAGGTTTGTTTAGCTCGCTAGATTTCTGAGGAGAGGCAACGCCAACGCCAGTCTCCCCAGTAACCGCAGTGCTGGGACCTGCCCAGACCAGTGGGGAGGATGGCAGCACGCCACACAGCACCGACAGCATGCTAATACAAAACACATTTAAAAATACGCTCATGTGTTGGGGAGGAGAGATGTTGACTGTTAGGCTTTTTGCCTTCTGACTCAGCCGTAACAGGCGATATCTTGAAACTCGCCAACATACATCAATTTTTCATAAAGTCATGCCAGATGTGAGAGTTTGGGTGCACAGGAGCTCGGACTACATTGCCCAGTCGTCTGTCTTGAGCATTTAAAGTTCAGATACCAAATGTTTTACTTGAGTGACAGCGCAGACTAATCAGTGTCAGATAAAGATAATTTGGCCATTGGACCAAGGCTCCTCTCACAGACTTTTATCTTGCAGAACGTGTAAAATGTCAAGCTACCCCGGCTCTCCCTGTTCTGGTTATCAGCCAGTCTTTGAGTCGGCTCTGAGCGAGCAGCGGGAGGAGCTCAGGGGAGACTCCGAATAGAGATTTAGGCAGCGAGACAAGGACACACGCAGACACAGCTCAGGCACTGGTTACGCACAGGAAGTCAGGGAGATTGAAGCAGGGTTCAAGCCGAGGTGACACCCGACAAAGTGATGACCTCATGGGGGGCACTGTTGCGCAAATTCCAGTGTTGATTCTGTTATTTTAATCATGTGTGGTACCCACTCACTTTTAAGAGAGAGTGGGTAGTGCTTGCATATTGCATATTCTTATTGTAAAGTTGCGACTGATGTTTAAAAACCTTTACAACTGCTTGCGAAGTGATTTATAAGATTTCTTTATTTGTTAACGGTGAAACTATTGTTAGCTAAAGTTTGACCTTAAATGTATTGATGGTTATTATAAAGTGTTGCAGCAGAAACTTTGAACACAAATCTATCAAAGTGTTCATCAACGTTGCATTCATGTTTTTCTAAGTTGCAGTACTGCCGCCCGGTTACACAGTTTGACTTGGAAACGTGCATCAAAACACTTGGTGCTCAGTGTGATGGATACAGTCCAACAGATTAATACTGTACAGAAATCAATGGAAGTCAGCGGTGGCCTGCAGTGGTATGGTAAGGGTTCGGAGCTGGAGCCACTTTGAGCCACTTCCGCCAAAGAAACAAAACAAAACAAAACATGAGGGTCTTGGATGGTTAAATTGGCTCCGTGCCCGGCCCCTTTAATCTGCTGGACTAGACCCAAGAAAACTGTGAAGCTGGGCGCTTATGTCATCCCCATGTAAACCTGACCTTGCGCCCGGGCAACAAGAAGCGTCATGAGCAGCAGGGAGAGTTTGAAAAAAAATCTAAACGGACCACTGAATCAAGGCTCAATTAGCTGGCTCTATGCCAAGTGGGTCGGACATGAGAGAAAGGTGGTGTTTATTGGACAGTTTGCAAGGAAAACCTACAACACATTGTTCTGAAACGATGGGCTCTCTTTGACAATGGGTTTGAACATTTAGAAATATTAAATCAACAACAAAAGACCACTCCACACGCTCATCTGACTGTGTTAGCGATAAGAACTGTCTGGTAGGTTCACTCAATTTTGAGATCTTAGAACTGCTGAACACGATCCATGATAAGGGTTGTTAAATAAAAGCAAAATCAACTGCGAGGAGAAATTCCTTTTAGCAGGTGTCATTTGAGAGTGCTGGGAGGTTTTCTTTCCTTTCTCTTTGTTGTTCTGTAGGTCTTTGAGGATTAGAGGTGAGGTAAACACAGGATCACATGCTCCGTGTTCTACATCTTTCTCGTGCCAGCTCGCTAAACAGGTGAGGTCACGGCGTACATGCAGGAAGTGCGCGCCATTTGGCAGTCTTCAAAAGGCTAAATGACGCTCTTCCTGCCTCTCTCAATGAGCAACCCCCCCACTTTGAAAAATACTAGTCGAAAGAGCGGAGTGGCTTAGGAAGAACAAGAAGAAAAACCTCTATGAGGCTACTGAGCAAATGATTGTTTGGTTTTAGGTGGCATAGTTTTTAGAGAACGTAAACAAACATTTCTAGAATTCAGACATTTTTGATGGCACGTAGAGAAAGAAAAGAGAAAGAAAACAGGTAAACTCACCCTCCACCTCCTCCTCGTCACAGATGTGCTTGAGTAAGGACGCCCCTCGGTCCAGCACCGCCTCGTCCTCCATCCTGTAGTAGTAAAAGAGGAAGAAAGACTGCTCACACTTCTCCTCCAGTGACAACGTGGAGCCATAGCGCTTCGGCTCGTTCACCTGCAGTAAATTGGGACTGGGGTTCAGTCTGGTGCTGCTGGTGGCGCTCATCTCCACCCATCAAAGACTCATTGACACACCTTCGGAGCCCTGAGATAGCAGCCTCACAAGATCTGCTCGTGAGCGAGTGCGTAAACTCCCCTCAAGTGTGAGAATGTGTGCCGTCCTTGAGGAGGGCAAAGTGCGCAGTCGATAGGTACGATGTAATGGGTTTAATCTCGCGGAGGGGGGTGAGGGAGAGGACAGGAAGTCTCTGCTAATTGAGTGCGATGGCCAGAGCGGCGCTGCTCATGCGTAGAAAACGCCCGATTGACTGAGACTGGAACCCCTCGAAATCTGAAACCAACTCCGTCTGCGCTTCACCTGCTAGACACTGAGTCAAGGTGTTGAGTTTTACTACTGGGAGGAAAAAAAATATCTGAAAAAGTATCAGGTAGTGTTGCGTCTAATCAATCACACGCCCACACACACATACACACACACACACACACACAACAAAGCCTCTCCATCTGGTCGGTAATGCCTGCCAGCCCCCCTCTCCACCGCCTTCCACCTTAGAAACAAGTGGGGCAACACATGTCTGTCTACTCATCCGCCCTTACAGGATTACGCCGGCTTTACTTAAGTGACAAGACACACACACACACACACACACAAGCCCATGACAGGCTGGCGTGTCGCAGCTTCCGCTGCTCTCCAAGACGACTCCACACGCCTTCAACCTCACCTTTAACTGTTTCCCGACAAACATAAACAGACGCGAAAAAAGGAACATAAGAAATGTTGCATTCAGGTGGCTGAAGAGAAGTTTGTTTGTTTATGTGGCGGGGGCTACACGGTGCGTACTCCGTCCGCTGCTCGCATGCTGAGTGAGTGGCTGCCATGAAATCTGAAAGAAAGAAATCCATGCAGTCTTAAACACGAACTGCTAATACAAATATTTACATTTAACTCATCCTCATATTAATAACTCATAAGTTACTGTTAGCAGAGCAATCGGCGCTCAATCAAAGACTAAAAATGGACCCCCACACACACACACACACACACACACACACACACACTCACTCACTCACTCATCAACTAACACCCAAAAACTGGAATAATTGAGCCTTGGGTTTATCCTAATGGGATTGCGGACAAATTGGTTTGTTTTGTGAAACAATCCGATTTAAGGGTTCGTGACTGTGACTTAAATCAAAAATAAAATCATTAGTGAGGGAGTTTGAGTTTGAGTCAGCTTTAGTCACAGAAAATCAGAGCTCGTTCAAAAATAATATTTTCATTAACATAAGTAGTGACTGTAGTGGGGGAAGGAGGAGTGGAAGGAGCACTTGGGTGAGTATTGTGATGTGTTAATTGAAGAGTTGGGCGATATCACCCTATCATGTATCAAGTTGCACGATACGTATCTCGACATTTGTAAATCTCCTCAAAAGCACACTGCCACACTGACTGGGTGACAAAATCAACCATCACGACATTTTGGAACAAACACTTTGATATTGATATTGTGACCAATATTAACATAACTAGACTTTTTGATAAGTCATCATTAATGTGGATATAATGACTAAGAGGGTGTCGGAAGTGTTGGAACAAGTAGAGCAGTCTGGCAAGTTCGGAAAATGACATCACTTTACTCTAATGCAGAACCAGGAAGAGACAACGGTTATATCATGATATAAGAGTGAAATCTGAGACGATGGCAGTGATTTAATGTTGGAACTGTGTTGGACACACGTACATTTGATACGACGATGCCATTAATACTTTGAGTTATGTTCTCCGGCCATTTGGTCCATTCTAGGTCAAAGTGGACAGGACAGCACGGGGGGCTGATACCCTGGACACAACAGTCTCAGAGGTCAAAGGTCAGCGACAGAACAATACTCTTCCAGCTGGTCTGGATTCAGCGTCCTGCTCAGTGTGAGAAGACATTCTCTGCATTCCCTGCTCACGTGCAGCGCAATCTTAATGTCACACATACGAATAGATTCAGTTCATCTGTGTCTTGGTTTGAAATATTAGAAAGACATAACAGGAAGGACAGTACGTCTGCAACGATCCTACCGTCGCCGTATTATCAGGGTTGTTTTAACTCCGAGACAAAGTATTTCCATGCAATCACCCTTTGAACAAATCAACTCTGTGTGTGGACAAACGCTCTGCAATCCAGTCGTATGAGCTAACAAGCTTTATCATTCTAGAAATAAACCTCTTCAAGGTTTTTTTTTTTGTTTGGTTTGTTATTTTCACAGCGCGCTTAACACCAAATGTATGATGTACTGCTTTATTAGTATGTGTGCCCAAAACTAAACTTACACACCTGCTTTCCAGTCTAACATAAGAGGTGAAAAAAGGCAAAATGCTCACAAAATGCCTGCAGAAAGTTTTTGTTCCTTCCAACTGAAGCATTTTTCAGTAGCTGGGTCAATCGAATACCATTACCTAAGCTTCAGACGCACTCGGCTGATTGATTAACCCAAATCAACTACTTATCAAGCTTAATTTCTATCGTGTCCACTCTGGGTAAACTTACAAAAACATCATGATGATTCAGTTAAAAGCTGGTACCAGCTTTCCTTCTAGCACTGGCCTTCCCACTTCCTCCATTGCCACCTATGGAACAATCCTGGACATAACAGGCTGAACTCCCACACATTATGTGAGACTACAACTCCATTCAGTCTCACTGTTGCATATCAGCAGTGTGTGATGTTATGTTGTACTTGTACTTTTTTTTAATCATTATTTGACTCGTCCCATTTGCCCTGCTTTGTCTGTTTCTACTTGAGAAAGTGATTTTACAGGGACGTGAGAGCCTGACCGATACTGGATTTTGCGGGCTGATGCTGATACTGATATAAGGGGGTATTCAATGTCTACCGTATGTATACACAGATTGTAATGATCCCTCAGATGTGGTTATTACCATCAACACTGTTTCCTGCATTAAGTTCTATAAGAAAAAGGTTTCATATTGACACATATCAGACAACGTATCGTATACGCAGATATCTGTGATAGGTCGACATCTGCCTTTACCTGCAGCTTGACATATCTCCGTGAAGATCACCTGTCCTTTTTTCCTAGAATTAATTTTATTTTGAGGCAAAACAATCAGCCGCCAATCATGCCTGAGGGGCCGTTTCAGTGGAGGAAACGGCCTGATGCAAATTATTTGGCATTGCTTCTTGTTTTGGTTTTTATGGTTTTTGTCATTCTCCCAAAATGATAATCTCTGGCTTTAAAGATTATATTCTATAAAGTAAAGGCCAGGTAAAAAGGCCACAATGCAGAGCAACTTTTATTTGTATGCTCATATACACGTTTAATTCCATCCCTTCTACTCTTACAGTATCAGGAGAATATGGATTTTGTTTCAAGAGACACTACCCACTACACAATAATCACTGATGCCAGTGACTTGTGACTTGACACTGACTTGGTCCTCGTGTGGAATTCACTTTGTGTATCTGGGGTTTCTTGAGATGTGGAAAAAAAAAACTTTTCTTTCACCCTCACCTCTGCCTTTAAAGTTTTAAACAATTTCCACCGTCAAAAAAATCCCTTATAGCTGCACAGGATACATCTCGATTTCACATCGTGACACTTGTCTGTTTGCCAGGAATAAGAGGAAAGGGGACCAAGGAATGCAGATCACATCACTGTCAGCTATGCTTTGAACAGTGTAAAGGAATTTCAATGTGGATTCATTCTTGAATCAATATCTTGGCTACGTATGTGTGGATGATCAATAGCTAAACCCTCAAATCACCTCATTACAAGCTGTGCACGCCTACGAAACTTTACAAGATGTTACTTTGCACCCCTGATTGTATATTAGCTGCTATCTGTCTCTCACTTCACAGATAACTTATCAGTCCGCCTGTCCTTGTAGGGCCTACAGTAATCTGCGTGTAGCCTACATTCACTATCTGTTTGGAGAGGAGAGTGTGTTCTCTGTACCCGAGCCCATGCAACTGTCGACTGTGAGTCCAAACCCCGGGGACGTCACACGGCCCGGGGGCATCAGGACTGTGTTACAGTATTCGGTATCTGCCACACTCGTCGCGTGAGATATGAATGAACGTGTATCTAGTGTCCCGTTCTCCAATCAAGTTTGAAAAAGTCAAATCCTGCACGCAATGGAGGCAAAATGTCATCAGGTATCAGATTTCCCTGGCCCTCAAAAGGGGCTTCTGCACACAATAAAAAAAAGAAAGATGCAGTTTTTGTTAGATGATAGCCACACTGGGGGTTTAGTCTGACAGTAGTTTTCACTGTGCACGAGGCTGAAATTCAAGATCAGCTGTTGCCTAAAGTTTCCGCTGCTTTCTTGTAATGAAGGGGGAATCACACGGGACACGAAAAGCAGGATTCAGCTTGGATTTAACGTCCTGGAATCGTGGTTTCAATATCATCAAGACAAATTGTCGAACATTTGTCAGAATTGCTCAATAGATGCTATCTGGCTGCTTTTTTAATCATTTTCCCCCTGAATATATAATATCCATTTTTCCCCCTTTTTTGTGTTTTGGATGTCTGTGCAGTGCTTGACCTGAAGATTAACATTTCTAAAATCAGGAGAATTTGCAGAGACAGCACTGGATCCAGCTGATGGAATGAATTCAAACTCTTGCCGGTGGCCACGGATTACCCTCGAGTTAAATCGATCCAACAGCTTGGTAGTAGTCCACTTTTAAAAAATGAGCAAATAAATCAAAACGTAGACGGTTTTCCTCTAACACCCCATGTATTTTAGTGTCGTGCTTCAAAATTGTATACTAAGGCTGGAATCCCTGCAGAGGAATGACATGACTGCTCATATCTTGATGCTGCTTGTTAACTCCTAACCTTAACGTGATTTCAGTGATCTTGTCAGCATTCACTCCTCCTCCTTAGATTCATGCGCACAGGCTTGCGTTTGTAGGCTCTTCCATTTATTTAGAGATAAGCAGCTCTGCGTGGAGTGAAAAGCTTGTTGATGTCACTTACTTCTTGCTGCCGCTCATCTCTTCAGGTTGCGTGGGATAAATCTCCTTACTGAATGCGCCGAGCAGAGCTGATCTCCGGAGCGGCTGCTGATGTTTGACCTGAGGGGGGGTGACACACGGGGAGAGGTCACTTCTCTGCTCAGGGTGGGACGCTCACAGTCGTTCACAGCCAGAGTGCTCGACTTGAAAGCAAAAGTCCCTCAAGGATATCAAACAGCGGACACTCTGTGGCAATCCTGTTACACATTTCATGACACTTTATACAACAACAGCAGACTTTATAATACAATGCGGCTGCTTTGGCTGCAGAAATCAAACACTAAGCAGCACATGGGTTTGAAGTGACATTATAAATCACGCTAACTGGCCCCATACGAGCCGCCTTGACCAAAACAAACCACACTCCAGCTGCGCATTTACGCACGAGCCAGCCCTTTAATCGTGTGATAAATTAAGTGTTTGAATGCAGCTCCAGAGGCACGCGGATTGCGCGACTCGAAAGAAAAAAAAAGAAAGAAAGAAAGAAAAGAAGAAGTGGCATTAACCTCGAAAGTCCCGAAGGCACCAGTGACAGGCTGTAAGAACGACGCACGGGGACATTATGGTGATTTATTGCTCAGGGCGCCTACTCACACATGCACACAAGGCCCGGAGACATTTAGTTTCAGTCAACAAGTCAAAACAAGAGGAAAGAACTCACCGCTGTATACTTGATCTTTGGCTCTGTGCGTGTTTGGCTCTCGTTGTCACCCCTGCGGTGGCATGAAGGTAAAGAAGTCTACTCCCACTGCTCGCCGGAGTTTGTATGTGGCATTGTGCGGCGCTCAGCATGCTGCCGCCTCTATCTGCTGGACCGTCCTTCTGTCAACGCCACTCCTCCGGTGGGAGGTCAAACTGCTCCACTGCTGCCGCCGCTGCTGGCACCATCATCACTCTTCTTCTCCTTCATCAGCCCCCATCCAGCCACCCACCCACCACAATCGAAACAAGTCGTTGTACAGGTGTGAAAGCGCACAGTTCAACATGAATATGTGTGCGTAATCGAAAACATTAGACCATAAGAAGGTATTTCTAGCTTTGTAAAGTTAAAACCAATCATGATAATGGAGAGCTGGTTAAATGATGATGAAATAGGGAGATAAAGATAATATGTACACAAATATATCCAAATTAGATAAA
This sequence comes from Lagodon rhomboides, assembly GCA_039737535.1. Lineage (NCBI taxonomy): Eukaryota > Metazoa > Chordata > Actinopteri > Spariformes > Sparidae > Lagodon > Lagodon rhomboides. Next base: position 18,114,901 of record CM077791.1, on the reverse strand, counting down.
AGAGTCCAGACAAAAGCGTTTTACATTCTTGAAAAACACTTTAACGATGTTTAAATGTCGTTGATTTGTGGAGCCACAGTTAAATAGATTCTAAGTTAGGTGTTCTTGTTGTATCAAATACAAAAAATAATAACTATTTTATATATTATGGCCATAAAGGTATTGTTATTATGTTTTTGTGTGTTTTATTTTTTGTTTTTTTACATATAAAGCATCCCTGTCATATTTCTAAATATCTGTCCAGCATCTCTCTCCGATGTATTGCAGGGTTACTGCAGGGTTCACTATTGAGACGCTTGGTGGGATTGTTCAGATGTGAATTATGGATCTTAAAATCTGCAGCGCCATCTGTTGGAGGCAGGCATCCTGGCAGGATCAGCTGTCATTGCCTTCATACTGTAGATCAACTAAACAGCCAACCATGGATTGAAACAGCAATCAGCTGAGCATAACTGTTATTTAGATGATTATTCAAGGCTGTGTCGTGATTCATGAATTACTGAGCATTTCCTTTCCCGTCATGTCTTATGTCAACCCATGTATCATGCTGAATATGGCTTTCAACATTGCAAAAGTACAACTTCCTCATACATTTATGTAATCTGACATTTTATAAATCCCATTATACTCACATTAATTAAATGCCCCCTTGGACCTTTTGCTTTGTGTCATTAAAATTTTCTATCCCTCCCAAATTATACAAACCTCCTTCTCACAGTTGCAGTCTTTCAGGAGCTATGAAAACTTGACATGTTTTTAGCTCCACTGTGCCTCTTTCAGCCGCAAAATGGGTTTAAAACGACCCACTCATTACCTCATGCCCTCCAGGTGAGGTTGCTGCAAAAAAATATATAAGCTAAAGCAAGACCATTTACATGTCAGGAATAAGTCCCAGCAAAATAATGAAGACAAAGATTAGACTAGTGGTTGTCGAGATTTACCAGCATGACCAACTTCAGGGTGAATCTGCCTTAAATGTTTACTGTCCTGGTTATGACTCGCATTATGATAATTTCCCCCCAAAATATGATCATTTTAAGCCTCTGGTACAATAGTTGAACACTGTATACACATACACATGTATAGGCTATAATGAGGTGAATGCAACAGTGAACAACATACAATGTCTATACAGAAGTCTAACTGTTACTGTACATTGTGAACGAGAACACAACAGTGCAAGGTTGCAGAGTGCAAAGAGCACCAGGGATGTGCTTCTGCCATCGAAATGCAAAACCAAAATTCACTCAGGCCTCCTTTTAGCTCAGGTTCGGGCTCCACCAAAGATCTTGCTTTAGCTTTCTCACCAACTTTTGGTTCTGATAAACCCGATGAACTCAGGTGAATGTTGTTTTCTGAAAACAGCTGCCTGCTGATACCGGCAAGATTGAACATGCAGTAAATGAGGCGTTAAATCAAAACAGTGAGCTGAAAGAGACCACGGAGCTGCAGGAGGGCGGTGACTCCCTTTGGTTGCGTCGTTATAAACATCTCTACATCATCATTTGATCTCGTTGATGTTAAAATAGTGCTTAGTGAGGCTCAAAAGACATGTTGAATGGTTTCTAAAAATCATGATATAATTAACTCAGCATGCATTAACGTGTTACATACTCTTCCAGATCGTCAATGTGTCACATACATCATCCAGTTCAGGTTTGTACTTGTTCATCTTGTCCGTCTGGATTTAGAAGAGCGTTTTACTACTAAGAAAGAGCACACTTACACTGATGGGGAGTGTAAGATTCGTCTTGTGAGAAAGTCAAGTTTGCTTATTGCTTTTTCTTGTTTCAGATGTTGGATGTTGCGTGTGTCATCAACAGTAAAACACGCTGTGATACCTGATACTTTTTGGAAAGTTAGGGACTATTGCCAAAACATGGAAGAGGGAGAGGGACTCCTGCTGTCATGTGACTTTGCTGTCCGAGAGTCATCATCTGTCTGCACCATGAGTCTGATGTGATATCGGGTTTATTTCTGTAAATAAGTTTTAAAAGTGCTGCATCTGGAAAAATTGTACATGTACTTCAAAAGAGATTTATAAATGTCTGAAGGGAGACATTTAGGGCATTTCAATTGGATAAGGCCTTTATTTCCTATCAACAATTTATTCTTCTTTATAATTATTATGTCTTAAAAATATTCACGTTGAGTAAAATAAAAATTGTGAGTAAAATTGTGAGTAAAATTCTTCTTTATTTATTAAGATAGAAAGATGTTTGTATATAATAATAAAATATATTGCAAACATTTGGTTATGTTGAGCAGATGTTCACATGTGAATCAAAGATTAGTTTGATTTATTTTATATGCATTACATTATATATTGTATTCATGATTTATTGTATCTATATAGTTTTTTGTATCATTTTTTGGCTGCTTCTGTATTTTTTTCTGTGTCCCATAAGCCATTCAGGCTCGACATCTACATACGTTTGACCTAAATTGAATGTTTAATGAGTCATAGATGAGGCCAGTTCTCTTTTTTTCTCAAATCACACCTTCCTGGTGTCATATGAGCCAAATAATGAAGTTAATAACAAAAAGCAGCAGAAATAACAAGGCAGTTGAAGTAATTGACGTTGCATGTCATACCCAGGATAAAACATTTTAGTGGATGACTTCATTTCGTGATTTTGGCGTGGATGCTATTTTCAGGATAAACGACACTTTTACCTGAACATGCAATTGCCAAAAGTAAAAGATTGCTGTCTTGTGCTTTTACCTTCATTACTTGATTTTTCCACAAGTGGAAATTTGTTCTCAAAACAATGTTAAATGTTTTTATCCATAACACAAAATATTTTTAAGGCTAACATCAGTGTGACATATCTGAGACGAGTTAGTGTGGGCAGGGATTGTCCCCCATACATGAGAGTATAATGCAAAACAGCTGCTGTCTTACACATTTACAACCCAAAGCATGTCAGCATTTCCACGCTCTCCCCCATTTACTACAGGATTTGCTCGTGGAAGAAAAGGGCAGCAAAGTTGAGCGAGACTCGAGAGGAGGATTTGAGAGGCATTAGCATCGGCCCTTTGTACTTCAAAATATGTTCAATGTCACAAAAGATGCTGCCGTTTTGATCCCTGTTGTCTTCCCACCGCGTTTTATTTTGTGCCAGCTCATGCCTTTGATGTGAAATTGTTCCAGGAAACGTAGCTCCACCTCGCCTTTTCTCTGAAATTCCCCAAGCCACACCATGACATTAAAACTGGGCAAAAAATCATATGAGATCTGTCTGTTTTTAGTTACACAGAAGCTTGTTGAGCTTCATCCAGTGCGTCAACACCGGCCTTGTTCACACTTGGCAGCAACATCTGTGACAACATCTACTGAGTGATCCAATCACCACTGACACGAAATTTAGGGCAGAAGGCAACATGTTATCTTTTTTTTTTCTTTTATGGTAAACATGTTAGATTTTACAAATACACTTGGCAATTGGGAATATAGGGAACTTTGTTGTCCATGTAGAGAATATCAACAATCTATTCTTGATTTTTTGGGGCTTTTTTGTAAATTCGGCAAAAGTTTTACATGATATTTATTTTTGTATGCAAGACATTTCTTTCTTTGGTGTATAAAACATTGTGTCCGTTTGTCCCAGTGTTCATTTGCATGTACGGCTTGGAAGTGAAATCCATTGAAACTCACTAATACCAAGTGTGAACTGACGGACTTAGACCTGTCCGGTTGCGATCAAATCACTCAGGACAGATATAAATACACAGTTCTGAATTCAACCACTGTTGTTTTAAATGTCACTGTCATTGATGTGCACTGTCTCCCAGTAAACGACGACAATTATTGGAAATAAATCCTTGATAAGATTTCTCGTCATCTACAATGACGTTTGACAAAAGAGACACAAAATTCAACAGTTACTATATTTTTCCAGGACTTTTAACCACTCAGCTAAGCTATCTCCATGACAAAAGAGCAAACTCCATCCACTGATGAAGACTGGAGACCATCAGATGTAGTTGAAAGCATCTCAATGTTAAACTACTGTGACACACCATCTTCTTATTCAGACAAAAACATGTTGTAAATATGAGTTCTGATATCATTTTTCATGGTACACAAGAACCTCAACCTGATTTCAGTAAATAAGGGGTCGTAAGAGACAATGTTTTAAAGAAAAAAACCTGGAATTAATCCAAATAGGAGGCCAAAAGCCGGGAAAGCAAGTAGAGGCGGTATGCAACAGCTGGACATAAACATATATGACAGGACGAGTGCTGTGTTTATGTCCACTGAGAGGAGAAACAGGGACGCCTGAAAGAAAACTGAAAACACTACAGTTTTCAAGAATTCCAAAAATGTCTCTGAAGTGCGGGATCTGTAACTGCCTTGAAAACCGTTGCGGAACTTGATAGTTACCAGTGTTTAAAATGAAATCAGGTCATGAGAGTACATTTTTCTCCTGATCAGTTATAATTGGAACAATATAAACCAACATGCTTTAATGTGCGTGCATTAGCTAATGGGAAGATGTTCTCATACAGATGTGAGGTTTCAGTGTAAAGTAAGTTATGTGGCAGAGGACTGTGAGGAGAAACAGAAACGCTTCCTCTGAGCCGCCTGCTGGGCCCAATTTTTACTAAACTTGTTTTTCCACACAAATATTCCATTGATATTCCGGGAATAATATTTTGAATTCCTATTGCAAACATGACTACAATGGCAGTGCTAACACGCTGAAGGTGTTATGAGTACCAAGTTCACCATCGTTTACGTGTTAGCACGCTGACATGTGCTTCTTAGCACTGAACTCAAATTACAGCTGAGGCTGATGGGACTGTCATTTGTTCTGCAGGTATTTGGTTTTAGATCATTGAACAAATGTTGTTTTGTTTTTGTTTTTTTACCTGATCATGCAGGAAACAAGACAAAAGAGGAGGCCATAGACTTCTTTAAAATACATCCAATATTTCTGGAGACATTTCCTTCAAAACCACACATGTCAGCCTCACGGTGGTGCTACAGGAAAAGTCAGTGGATTCCCAAAGCCATTAAGGATTCATCTCCTGGGAGCAAGAATGTCTGTACAAAATGTCATGGCAATCTATTGGATAGATTTAAAGATATTAAAGTATATTTAAGTGGTGGACCAACATTGCCATCCCAGGCTTTTTAGCAAGGCTGTAAATGTGAAGAAAGGAAAAGACACAAACACTTTTGAAAGATATTTTCAAAACTTGACTTGTATCTGATAGAAATTCTTTTAAACTGTCATGAATGTGTGTTTTTAAAGGAGGCTCATGAAGCTCCCAGCTGGTGCATTCCCCAAAATCTGTGGACCGACTAACTGAGTCAACATTGAAGTTTTCATGTTATTAATCTGTGACCAAGGAAAGCCACAGAGATCAAAATGGCTGGATTCTGTCCCTCCAGGTGCACTCTTCCCCTCCAGAAACTATGTAGGCCTTTAGGTTATTGCTCTAAAAGATTACATAATGCAGACTGTGTTTTGTAGCAGTTAATGTGGCTCAGTAGAACAGTGTGTAATATGATTTACTGGGCTTTAATGAAATGTCTGGTGTCATGCTGGTTATCACTCGATACAGTGGGGCCAGTTCTAAGTACAGAACCTTAAACAGTTTGTCTTATTCTATGAGAACTAAATAAAGTTACTCTCTATATCAAAAAACTTTTCACATTTCAAAAGTTGGGATGGGACACTGATGCCAATGTATTTGCATATTTTCAGATTGTTCTTCAAATTATAAATGTTCAGACTTGTCAGGTGCTGCTGTTCAGGATAGAGGACAGAAGGCAGCCTCTGTCAACTCCTGTCATTGGAGTCCATAGCATCAGTCCTGCATCTCCTCCCACTGCCAATTCTGGGTATTACATGTGCAGCAGACTTCCCTGTCTTCATTCGGAGAACACTAACGGAAGTAGAGAAAAATTATATGTTCCCACTTGAAAATGACCAACTGAAACCTGATTTATTACAGTGGTTAGATTGAATTTAATGAATTTATTAACCGTGGTCAACATAAACTTTGGGTTTGGGCTCAGCTGTAACACTCTTTCTTTTACATCTTTTAGTTTTGGAGAAGAAATTCAAACTCAAATTTCTTTTTTCCATGATTTAATAAATTAGCTGAGGATAATAAGGTCCCGAGAAAACTGTTAAGGTGGCAAGGTCTGCCAAATATAAACAAAATAAAATTGTGTTGTCATGTAAGGCCAGTTTGTTTGTTCTGTTTATTCAGTCATGAAAACGAAAAGAGTGTGTTTATTTAGTCAATGAAGATCTTTCTCTTCTGATTAAAATGTCTTCCTCAAAACTACGTATTGCACCTTTAACAACAGAAACACTAACTAGTTCATCAGAGCGTCTTTAACACAGAGAGGCACACGAGTTCAAGCATATATCGCAATGAATCATGGGAGAATCCGGCGGCGCAGCCCCACTCATGGCTCCACCATTAGTGACTCATCTCCGCTTGTGTACATCAGCTCTGGTCATGTGAGCGGATTGCTGGACCGCTGACACAGCGCGCAAACTCTCGCGAAATTAGCAACAGATTTGACCAAAATGATAACGCACAGCTATTTCCGGGTCAGGAGGAGGCTGTGGAGGACAGGACGACAGGCGGAGTGATTACAGGAGATCTTTTGGAGTTAACTGACTGGTCCATCGATTGTTTTGCTAGTCAGGGCGGTGCATGGCCGCAGTAGCTTAACGCACCGAGCTAGCTGCTCGCTGCTCGCTGACTGACAGCCCGCTCGCTGGTGGTCACATGAAGTGAATTTAACCAGGATGGCGGAGCGGGATGTGCCTCCGGGAGATGTCCCTCTGCAATCATCCTCGGAGCTCTCAGAAAGTTCTGAGAGGCGACAATCCTCAGATGAAAACGGACACGTTGATAGTCCCGACGAGACTCTTTCTCCGACCTCAGTCATTTACTTCAAGGAGGCTTTAAACTCCTCAAACTTGAGGTTTGGGAAGGCTGGGTCGCTGTCACCGACTCCCCTCCGACAGTATGACTTCAAGATTGAAAGGATCGATTCAAAGCGCAGAAGTAAGTGCTGACGAACTTTTGAAAAGTCCAAATGGTCACCTAACTAGCTAACATCATCCTCCATAATGACCTAATATACTAAGGACACCAACTGTAACGTTACGTACAGTTAGCGTTGCTAGCTTCTTAGTGTTAGTAGTTGGCTAACTTTTAACTCCCCATAAACAAACAGCTTCCTACCTGCTTAAGATTCAAGGTGATGTTATAATGAATAAAATCACCGCTCTTCCCAGTTTTAACCCCCAAATGTCCCTGCAAAACTAGTGAAAGGACAGCTAAACACCAGTGAAAACAGCTAGCTCATGTCAACAAGAGGTGTAACGTTTAGACTTCATCCTGCTGCCTTACTGTATGAGTTTTCCTCTGTGTGTGTGTGCGCGCGCGCGTGTGTCATGTGTTGTTGTGGCAGACTTGGTTAATGGCTTCTTTACAACACCACTGGTGGCTGCTGTATAGATTTAACGGTGGATTGGCTATAGCTTTATTTAGGTCAAAGATCTCTGTGTCTTTGATTTGTCACCCATATTTCACATTAACTGGCCAGACTGTAGCTCAGTTAGGTTGCACTTGTGATAAACTCTACATTAAATCACATTTCCATTGTAGTATCAGAACAATGTCTGCCTTTCGGGCATGACAGTAATTAAAAGTACACTTGCGTGTAAGGAGGTCAGTAATGAGTGTACCTTGCCAGTCTGTGCTGCTGAGTGTCAGTCTGTCACACCAAAGCACTGAAGGCTGTCCATGAAATTACAATAAGAAACAACATGTCTGGGATTTGGGTTGAACTGAGGCTGTTTGTCCTTAGGTGGTGAGTCTGGTCACCAAAAACATTAATCACTCAATCGCTTAACCTTCGGCGGGAGAATTGCTGCTTTTCTCAGTTCTACATGATTGTAGATCTAATATATTTGGGGTTTCGGTTGTTGCTTATGTAAAACTTGCAAATACTGAGAACTGATGTAAGAATGGATAACGATTACTGAGTAGTCATGGGTCCGATTGTCAACATGTTGATGGGTGTCGTGGCTGCTGTGATCCCATCGCATCATGTGGTTTAGTTTTTGCTTGTCATTAAGCCCTAATCTGTGGCGAAAAAAGGGTTGCCAATGTGATGTATGACATGATATCAGCTAATATCGGTCAATATATTGGCTCCGCTGATTCGTCTAGCTCTGGAAAATAATCAGCAGATTATTGATAATGAGAATAACTGTTGAGGAGAATAAATGTGAGGAGAAAATAAGGAGGCAACATGTAATTTATGTTCCTAGTTAGAACCAGGGACGTTTCAATGACATTACCAGTGGCCACAGGTCCTGCACTAGTCTATAATAGATATACATGTCAAGATATCCTTTTGTATTTATCTCTGACAGAACAATAATCATGATTCAGAGCAATAATGAGTGATTTATCAATTAAATTGGCAGATCGGTTAGTTAAAAAAATCATATGCTTACCTCTGTTAATATGCTAAGCCATAATACAACCTTTTCAAACATTTATATAATAAATGGTTTGCAAGCAAAACAAGATTGACCTTAGATATTGACTTTTCCTGGTTCCCAAGGTTGAACAGCAGTCAGAGCTACGTAAACGAGTGAAATTAACAGTGACTGCTGTAATTTTGCGTGTGTTGTTTTCCTGTATTATTTTGACCTAAATTTCATCCTCTCATCAATATCAAGCATTTTTTTTAAGTTTGTCGACATGTTGCAGAGCTGTAGAAACTGTATCAAAGTATGGGTATTTGTCTTTCATTTCTAATATTTGTAAGAGGTGAAGGCTCATTTAATTGTCATTTTACAACAGTGTAAGTTGTTGTCCATTTATGCTACATAAGAAAAAAAAGAATTTGATTCCCCAAAATGTAATTAAAACAACACGATAGCAATTTATGCCCAGGACCTTTGGCCTTGTTACCCTTGTGCTCACTGATGTCCTTCTGCAGCCAACTCAATAACTGCACTGTCAGATAGCCAGCCTCTGTTTCAGGTCAGGGGAGGCTGTTGATGCTTCAGAGACAGATGAGTCCTCTGCTGCATCATTAGCATTGGTTGGATACTCTGGGGACCCCCTCCTCCCTCCCCCTCTTTTTTTTTTTTTTTTTTTTTTTTACGCATGCACCATCTGCTCACGTGACAGTGTGTTGCTGTACCCAGCACTACCGTCAGCCATCTTGGTCAACACCCACCCAGTGCATTCACTGCGGTGCACAGGCAGTCCAATCAGAGTGAACCGGTGCTAAGCTGACCGGAGGAGGGCTGTGATTTTCAGCACGGTGCTCTCTTGCATTTTAAATCCCCGGTCTGCACAAAAGGGATAACGAGAGGTTGAATAAGAGGAGGAGGAGGTGGAGGAGGAGAGGCCAGGGCAGTCTCTTCAAGACAGCAGCGTAACACACTCAGTTGTAACAAGGAGGAGAGGAGGATGCAGGCATAAAGCGGAGGAAAAGCAGCACCCTTTCTAACACCTGCTGCAAGCTGCTGAGGGGCCTTCCCCCGTCTTGGCCTTTTATCCTCTTTGTTTTGATGCTCTTTTCATCCTCTCTGATTTCCTCTTCTCATTGACTCTGTGAATTTCTGGGGGGAGCCTTTCGCTGGTTCCTGGAACAAAAGCTGCTGCGCCTTTTTTCCCCTCGGTGGTGTTGGTTTTGCCTCGCATCAGCTGAGTCATCATGTCTGATCTGACGCCTCAGAGCGAAACCCCGACTCCCACCACCGACAAGATCACCCAGGCCGCCCGGGAGACCATCTATCTCTGCAACTTTCGCGTGTCCGTCGATGGCGAGTGGCTTTGCCTTCGCGAGCTCAACGACATCTCCCTTACCCCAGACCCAGAGCCGGCCCATGAAGGTAATGTGACGGATTAGCTCATCATCCAAGGAGGTTTGTTTGCACAGTGGGATTTCTGTTAGGGCGTGGTGGTACACAAGGTCCCCAGACGCGACGTGTTTCATCTAGTGAACTGTGGTAACGTGTCCTGTTTGCGCTGTGTCATGATCGATTTCAGGGGAGACGGTTTGATGTCTGAGTGTTACATAGCGGGATGACGCTGCTTGTAAATAAGCAAGGGCTGGGCAACAAAACAAACAGGAAGTGCCTGCTGTTTTGTCGTGGGGGTTTCATTAGCTTGCAGCAAATCAAATGGACAAATATTTGAGATAATATTGGTGTCTTTTTTGCTTACTCTTACAAAATATAGCATTCATATATGTTTGCACATCCTTATTTTTTTACTCTCAGTGAGACAGAATGAGAAAGGATGCAACTGAGACCAGAAATTTAAAATTTGCAGTGAACGGGTGACTTGTTTTGAGCAGATTGATGCTGCAGAGTCTGATATTTAGTTGTATGGTTTTAAATCTGATGGAAATCAGAAATATCTTCTGTCCAGTAAGACTTCCCTCTTCCTCACCTTTTGCCACGCCTTCTTTCAGCACAGAGAACGCAGATTGGCACCTCCGTGGTTTTCCTCCGAAAGAGAGGCAGATTAGACTTTTCCCAAGCCAAATGGCAAACTGCAAACACTGCAGCACCTCAAGCCCCAGCTCTTCAGAAGCAATAGACTGCTGACATGATATTAGAGAGGACCAGACAGTGACAAAAACATTTGTTTTGTCATTCTACTGTAAGATCAAGTGTCTCACAAACTGTCTGTTATGATGCTTGTTATTGCTGTATGGCTCATCATTTTCATTTCAGTGCATTTTTAGCATTTGTCATTTTTCCACCAGTGCAAGTTGAACTAAAACTGTAAGGCCTGAGGCAAGTAATATGCAACTATGGCTGGATGATATGGCCTTAAAATAAAATAACACCACAATATACAATACATCTCAATATTATGAACGCCCTTCACAAACACTTCATAAATGCTAGGACTGGGCAACAAAATCAATTAACCGATTTTTGACCAAATACCTCAATATGCATAATAATGTTGCACCATTATTGTAGGAATGACTATGACTCAAAATATTAAGATTATGAGTTTTTTGGTAAATAACTGTCACTGTTGTGGATATAATGACAAAGTGGTTAAAGATGTCCATCTCTAAGACGATATAAAGGATATGGAACTCTCTCTCCACACAAAATGGTTCTAGCAGTTATGTTTTTGTGCAGCGGGGGAATTCTTGAATGCTTCCTTATGAGAAGTTGAGTGCCTGGAGTGAGTGTCGTCACTGAAAGGTGGAAACTCACTTCCTGTATTCATCAGTTTCTACAAAGGCAGAAACCAGAATGAATACAAGTTGTTTTTTTGTTGTTTTTTTAACCAGGCTGGCTAATTGTTGATCTTAGAATAGGTACATGATACCTAATTTTACAACCAATTTTCAAATTTAACACTATCATTGCTGCACATACTGTATTAGCAACTGCATGCAAATGTATTTGATTTGATCTGAATCAAATGTGAAGTTGTCATGTTGTTGCTTTCTGTCTATAAAGATAATGAAAGAGAATAAAGGATAGAATCACTCTCATTAACCAGCGGTCGTTGTGTATCCCAGTATGTTTTGAAGGAAGCTTCTGTTTTTAAATCATAGATTTTAAAATGATAATTCTGATGCAGATTTACACCTTTTTAGCAATAACATACAACATCTCTGTGTTAAATACCCTCTGGTTTCAGTTGACCAAATGTATAAATGTATTAATAATGTAAACAAGTAGCATAACCCTGTAAAACTCCTCCACTAAAAGCCTCTCAGTGTCTCAGTTATCCACTCACATAAATAATGGATGAGGCAAAGACGTATAGATGGATCACAGCATTTTTAGGTTATTTCAAATTTTCCTGGTTGAATCCTTTTCTCTTTCATAGCTATCCATATTTTTAGGTTTTGCTGTGCTAACTTTTGTTCTTAACAGTTGGGTTTGTTATCTTCTCAAAACTAAATATTTCCTTATGAAAACTGTTACTTCGTGGAAAAAACTCTTGTAGTGTTGAAAGAAATGCAGAACTGGCTAAAGTGTGTTTTTTCTTCCTCTGACACTCAATAAATTTAGCTCCTGAGTCATTCCTGTTGTCAGACCATAGTTTGTGTCATTGCACACTCTCAGGACCTTTTCCGTCTTTTTTTTTTTTCTTTCTCTTTTAGATCCCAAGGATCCCATCGCGATCGAAAGGCTTAACCTGATGAACATGGCCAAACTGAGCATCAAGGGCCTGATCGAGTCTGCCCTCAACCTCGGACGCACACTTGACTCCGACTATGCACCTCTCCAGCAGTTCTTTGTCGTGATGGAGCACTGTCTGAAGCATGGGTTGAAAAGTATGTGAAACACACGTCACACTGTCTTACTCTTCACAACTGCACAACTGGTGGATCTTAAGAGTACTTATTTTTGGCATTTGTGTGCACTTCTGTTAAAAGATTATTCCTTGTTGTTTCTGGGGCTCATTATTGTATGATGACTTGGTGACCCAAATTCCTCCAAATGAACCAACTCAACCTCTCTCATTGATCAGCCAAGAAGACCTTCCTGGGGCAGAACAAGTCATTCTGGGGGGCGTTGGAGCTCGTCGAGAAGCTGACACCAGAGGCAGGAGAGATCACTGCCAGTGTAAAAGATCTGCCCGGCCTTAAGTGAGTCTGTTGTATGGATTCGCTAAAGATGGCACACAAGAGAGATTTCTACCTGTCACAAATTAAGATTTTGTTGATATTATCAGCGCACTTATTAAAGTTCTAAAATTATTACACAAAGCAATCCCATGAAAGATTTTAAGAGCAATGGAGTTCATTCTTTCTGCTTAAGTTAACTCTGACTGCAGCACCTTTGCCAGTTTTAAAGATTGTAAGGAGTTGTTTTTTTATGTGTTGTGTTATGTTTCAAGTGTATTTCTTATGCAACTCTCCTGTGTTTGATTACAGAACTCCTCTAGGAAGAGGGCGTGCCTGGTTAAGACTGGCCCTGATGCAGAAGAAGCTCTCCGACTACATGAAGACTATCATCAACAGAAAGGACCTGCTCAGGTTTGTTTGTATCATACTTGTTGAGGCCGATCAACATCAAGAATAACATTAGTTATACTTACATCTTGATTTCTTTTTTTTCCCCCTAAACCTGCACATAATACACATTTAAGAATCGCTTGAATAAAAGCAGTTTTCTGGTGAGTGACAGTATTTCTCCCACTTGTTCTGTGCAGTGAATTCTATGAGCCAAACGCGTTGATGATGGAGGAGGAGGGAGCCGTCATCGCTGGGCTGCTCGTTGGACTAAATGTCATCGATGCCAATCTCTGTATGAAGGGAGAGGACCTGGACTCTCAGGTAATTCTGCTTTCACCCTTACCTTGTCCACAACTCCAAAATCAAATTAACCATGCCTGCACATAGATAGATAGATAGATAGATAGATAGATAGATAGATAGATAGATAGATAGATAGATAGATAGATAGATAGATAGATAGATAGATAGATAGATAGATAGATAGATCATCATCATCATGATTACACTAGTCTAAAATATGGCAGGATCTGTGTGTAAGCAGAAATGCTGGAAATATATATGTCCACAGCAGTGGAGTGGAGTTATCACTTTAACTAAAAGTTCTTTAGACTTTCATATTTAAGCCTTTTCTTTTAAGAATAAGAAACCAAACTGATTTGGTATGTTAGCCCTGAACTTACAGAATCAAACCTGTGTGCCATTTATCCATCTTCAAATAGGCTATGTTGCTCTACAGTGCAGTTCTAAAAACAAGCAATCAGTTGTTGTTGTACCCTGAGCATTTTTCCTGTAGTAAGTCAGTAGACTTCTGTAACTACTCAGGAATCACTGCCTCGTGCTCTTTTAGCAGCACTTAATTTGGGGACGAAGCCAGAATGACGGGCAGGATTGGCAGGTTGCCAGTTTGTCATCAGCTCAGTAAACAAGTGTCATTCCGAGTACAAGGAAGTGAAACCTCTCCTGTTAGAAACCTCTTGTGAGGCGGAGGTTGTTCTGACTGATAACCTGAATGCAGCTAAGACAGGACTAAATAAAGTGAACACATTTGTAAGGATCTCCCTGAAGCAGCATGTAGTCATGTTATTTGCATTTTTCTTTTCCTGTTGACGTAAGAGCTGCAGCGTGGTTTCAGCTGTCATTGATTTTCTATGTCTTGTTCAATTGCTTCTGCAGGTCGGGGTGATTGATTTTTCAATGTATCTCAAAGATGGAGGACACAGTAGTAAGAGTGCAGAGGGGTGAGTGCAGCTTTCTCGTCTTTAACAACAGTGATTGTTCGGTCTGTTTTAGTCTCTCAAACTACTTAACAGTGAAGTCAGCAGTGTGGGTGTGGAGGAGGGTTGGTGATGGGTTTTTTATTGGTTTCATCCTCTTTTTTTATTTAATGGATTTAGTTGTTTAGCTTTGATTTCCAAGACGTTATATGAGCTTGACGATTGGTTGATTATCAGAGTAGTTGTAATTTAATCTTCTGTTGGCCGAGTAATCGTTACAGAGAACTTTACAGAGACAAGATGATATTGGCAAAAGGTGAAATACAGAAAATGATTCGAGGTTTAACCTGCTGAACCTCTTCATGCACCATGACCATCTGCTGTGTCCTTTAGTTTAAATATGTACTGACCTTTCAGTGTAAAAAAGGTTTCGTCGCTGCTATTCCAGCTGACTGGAAAAGGCAACCTAGCTTAGTAAGATACTAAAAAGTAAATATGAAACATTTCCCTCATTATAAAAGTGACAGAAAATATGACACTCTCTTCACTTGGCTGCAGTCAGTGATAAACAAGTTGGCTAACGTCATGATTTATCTTTTATATGTTACTGTGTCTTCCATCTGTCTGTCATCTCATTCCTCTCCCCTCTCTCTGCTCCTTCAGCGACGGTCAGATCACAGCGATTCTCGATCAGAAGAATTACGTGGAGGAGCTAAACAGACATTTAAGGTTGTGTACAGTGAAGTTCTCTCTCTTCTGTTCACTCTCATCACCTTGTATAGCAGCCTGTTGAGCTGGAAACTCATAAGATGTTTCTGTCTGTTTACAGCGCATCAGTAAATAACCTCCAGGCCAAGGTGGACGCTCTGGAAAAGTCCAACACAAAGCTAACAGAAGAGGTGCGAGCTGTTCAGAGCTGAACTCCAAAGAGAAGCGTTTAAATTCCACACAAATATACCTTTTGATAAAAAATGTCGTCAGCCTTTTCTGCTTCACTGCTCAGATGCTTGTATTTAGAACTGTTCGCTGACTTTTGTCCCCACAGCTCGCCGTGGCAAATAACAGGATCATCACTTTACAAGAAGACGTGGAGAGAGTAAAGGAGGAGAGCTCATATCAGCTGGAGTCCAGGAAGGTGAACACATGATTAATTAAATTTGAAAAGCCGTCCACTGGCCTGGCATTGGACACTGGTAAACTCATTGTGCAGGCTTATGTAAAAAAAGCCAGGAAAATGCCTAAAGAACATTAAGAAGCTTGTACAATATGCATTTGCAGTGTTGCGTGTAACTGTTTATTTTACTTTATTTTCCATTTTCAGGCATTAAGAAGCGACTCAGCGCCAAACGGACAAGCACTGGGTGAAACACGCAAGCAGCTCAAAGAGGAAACTCTGCTCCGATTGGTATGTTTTGGCCTTTTCTACTCCTGTGTTTAGATGTTTTTACTGTCAGTGAATTCTAAGAGCCCCTATATTTAAGGTCAGCGTTCTCCTGGTTGTGAAGTGTGCGTCTGAAGTTCAAAAAAACGATGTCTGCGCAGGATGTGGAGAAGGAGCTGGAGGTGCAGATCGGGATGAAGCAGGAGATGGAGCTGTCCATGAAGATGCTGGAGAAAGACATCTGTGAGAAGCAGGACGCCCTGGTGGAGCTCAGACAGCAGCTGGACGACATGCGTGCCATCAACCAACAGCTCGGCCACAAGTCACAGGTGAGGCCGCATTTCTGCATTTTAACTGTTGTACTACTTTACAATATCACTTTTTCTTGAAATGTCATGACTTTCAAAATATTCTCTCTCGGAATCTAGATTTATTTTACAATAGTGGCCCTAAAACACCCTGTAGTATTGTTTAATAGAGCTAAGTGATGGTGCCGCATCGGCAAGGTGAGCTTCAACTGATGACAAAATGAATGGAAAAACCCATGCAGTTAAACTAAATGAAACTCTGTTCCTGTCTCTTGATGAATGTAAATCAGCCCTATTTAAAAGAACATTTCTAAGGGAAAGGTTTAACGGTATATTTAGCTAGCTAACATCAGTATCATACAAGTACTGGTAGCAAATAGCTAACATATAGAGTTCATGCACAACAACAGTGGTTCGTTCATTCTTCATAAACCTGGTTACACACCCAGCATGCCAACCTCATCACTTATTTGTCACCACGCATTATTGGTCCTGTTTTTGTCTCGATATAGTCCACGCACATAACGACAGTTAACAGTTTTGGTTTTTTTTATCTATCCATCCATAAAGAAATGCATTTCCCTGCGTTGAACACAAAGTGCGTCATCTTTAACTATGGACACAGAACAGAACTGAATGGAAATGAGGCATAAATGAAATCCTCAATGCTATTTCACATAGAAACTCAAGAGTCTCCTGCTCAATGTGGCACTCATATTTATAGTATGGTTTCTTAAATTATTTCAGCATTCTTTCTGAGAAGTCAGGTTTATCTGTTTAGCATGGTGGGCAGCTCTAAATACCACAATACCAGCCTCGGCAGCAGTCAAGCAATCGAGAGGAACTGTAGTTGCTGAGCTCATCTGCTGTTTATTCAGAAACCAAAAGTGCATTGATTTAAGCTGCTGATTGTGCTTTCAGTTTTCTCAGCACTGTAGTCTTTAACTTTGAAGCCATTAGCGTCTCATGTGACATCATTTGAAGCTCTCTTATTGGATGTCCGCACTTTGGGAGTTGTAGTTAACGTCACCCTAAAATGTTGATGTGCACATTTGAGTCTTCTGGTTGACTAACATGGCTCATCCTCTTCAGTGCGCAGATGCAAGCTCTAAACAGAAGAGTGAAGCCATCGCTCGCCTGGAGGAGAAAATCAACCAGATGACAGGGACCGTAAAACAGATGGAGACCAGGTGAGGACAGTTCTCCGTAGCCCAGTAATCTACATCATTATTACAGTAGATGGTTTTCTTCACAGAATCACAGCCTACAAAGTGTCTTATGTCCTGTTTTTCTCTTTCCACTTTCATTGTCATTATTTGTCATGATCATGATTTTTTTTTTTTTTTAAATAATTTAATCAGTGAGAAACATTTGGTGAAGCAGGCCAGAAACCTGAACTCGGCAGCAGGGAAGCTGCTGCAGCTGCAGCAGTAGCTCCCCGCTTTCATAAATCTGAATACAAACATACAACCCTGCCTAATATAGAAACAACCAAACTAGGATGTTATCTTTTCTGTACGATGCTCCTTTGTTGTTGAAAATAAAACCATTTTCCCACAACCTCCTGCAGTGGCTCTCCAGCATCAGCTTTGAGTAGTGTGGACTGAATCCACCTTTTTAGCAGCCCTTAATCCTTGTGTTCTCTGACAGATGTGTTTGCCACATCAGATTTATACTTATGTTTGGTAGGCATTTCTTACAAATACTCCATTAATGCTTTCTGGCAAAGGTAAGACAAGTAGACTACAGGCCGTCAGGAAGTTTACAATGGACACATTTGATGGACTGATGATTGATGTACTAAGGGACACGTCCTGGATATTTGGGAGGTCGTTGACTTGCTGTAATGTTATTCCAAAGAATCGACCACCGCCAGAGACTGTGCTGCTTCAATATGTTCAACCAACAAAGACTCAGAGTAACAAAAGAGAGAGTCTGAACTGATGTTTAGGGACTGATATCGAATGTTGTCGTTTGGTGATCCACATTCAAGTGTTGAAGGCCAGGACAGGAGCAAGAGAAAGCGAGAAGAAAAGGGCAAAATTAATATATTAATTTTGAATTGTATGTGAACATAACATTGGTGTAAACTGTAGTAATCATTAGGCTAATAAAACATTAAACAAGCACGGCCTGCTTCATCTTTTTTGGCTAAAGTTTCCCGTTGTCCTTGTTGGGTTTCAGTCCCCGGACACTCAATCCTTTTATCCTTTTTGGTTATACTTTTTAATTATGATTTAAGATTTGTTTGACACCTCTTTCCAACCATGTTTCATTTTCGTCAAGTTTTCATTTTACCATGAGTTTATGTAAAACCCCAAACCTCCCCAAACCAGATGGAAACAGGCTGAGAGAGAGAGGGATCTCGCGTTGGAGGCCAACCGACTCTTCAAGCAGGACTTTGGAGACAAAATCGAGAGTCTGCAGGTGGAGGTGGAGCAGCTGAGGAAGCAAAGGTGAAGTCTGACTGAATGGAATTGAGTGGCAGTTTGCCAGATTTCATGCGGCTTCCTCTGGAGTCACAAAAGGCTTTATACAACTTTTTTCACATATGCAGTAGAACTCCCCAAGGCCTTAACTGTGCAAAATTGGTGGGGTTACCCTTTAACATGACCCTAATCTAACCCTAACCGCAACCAGTTAACTCCGCCAAGCTGAACCCTAACCTGTTCAAAGACTTCGACACAAGACCGGCAACAAATTGAATCATGGTGTGCTAAGACTGTATTCATTGCAGAAAATACTTGAAAACAGAAAAAAAGACAAAAATAGTTTTTAATGTTTTCGAAATGGAGTGAACTGTGGCTGTGGCTCTGTTTATTATGACTTTACTTCGCTGTTGTATGGCTAAAATGTGCAACATCGCAACGGTTAGTATCTCCGTGAAAAGCAGCAACATGAGGATTGTTTGGTAGCGTAGAGCTTCCCCAGGAATAAATCTTTTTTTGGGCTCCTGTAAGCAGCCCATAATCATCAT
This sequence comes from Lagodon rhomboides, assembly GCA_039737535.1. NCBI lineage: Eukaryota > Metazoa > Chordata > Actinopteri > Spariformes > Sparidae > Lagodon > Lagodon rhomboides. The sequence goes on along the minus strand of CM077791.1, from coordinate 18,096,009 downwards.
ATCACACTCCCTTTAGTGTCTGTGTTATGTTTACTTTGTGGAGCCTGATGAGCCTGGAGCCACTATAGTTCCACTGTATTTATTTTTGTCTTTGGGATCAGATCACTTGAATTGTGCATGTCTTCCTTTTCTTATGTAATTATTATGAATGTTTAAAGTGAGTTTACATTATTGTTCACTATGTTGTTTTGTTTCAGGTCTAATCTGGAGCTGGAGCTGAGAAAAGAGCGAGAGGGAAGGGGTGAGCATCATTTCGACGCTGCCTCCAGACATCCCAGCACCCCCCGGAGGGAGAGGAGACACCAAGAGAGCATACCAAAGGTAAACGTGTGATCATAAATTGCTCAAAATGGAAAGAATAGTCTTGCCACAGCTGTCTTCTTTGTCCTGACAGAATATGTGTGTGTTTGACCAACAGTGTCCCCCAGAATCCCCATCAGTCAAAAGAGAGAATCACCAGTTAGACACAGGAGCAGAGGACAAAACCAGTCTGAGCTCCAGCTTGTAAGAAGTTTTGAGACATACAGCTTTAACAGATAGAGGAAAATATTAAATCTATTTATTTAATGATTTATTTATCTCTTCCCTTTAGGTCCTTGTCACACCATGAGGATGAGCAGGTGAGGTCTAAGATACACTAATAAAACGTTTAATTACCTTGCCATAGATCTGTTTACGATTTGGTTTTAGTTCAGTAATAAAACGGAGGACTTTACTTCGAATAAAATAAACTCCTCACGGTCATTGTTATCATTAATGTAGTTTGTATTGCAATGATGCAAACAAGAAATGAAGTAATGGCTAAAATGGACAACTGATATTGTTATGCTAGCATCATGAAAAATCCTTTAATGGATAAAATTAACATTAATCGTTAAATCTGATTTCTGCAGGACGAGTCATTCGTGGAGATCAGTCAGCCCTCCGTCTGTACGATGTGTGAAGAGGACGACTCCCTGCTGAAGACAAAGGTGCGAGGACAGGACATCGTTCTGATCATCCATTAAAACTTGCAAATATGTAGTTCTACTATGAGTTGGTGTTCATAAAAGCTTACGGTCAGTTCTCCATTTTAAAGCTCCAGTATAATAATAATAATAATAATAATAATAACTTAGATTTATATAGCGCCTTTCAGGACACCCAAGGTCGCTTTACAGAAAAAATGTATGTATGTATGTATGTAGCGTTTAGTGGCATCTAGCGGTCTGATGGCAGGCTGCAACCAACTGAACACCCCTCGTCTCACCCTCACATGGTGGTGCAACATGGCTAAAGAGGACCCGCTCCCTCTGTAGATGTAAAAGACTTATTGTAAGGCAATGAAAACAAAATGGTTCTTAGTTTCAGGCGATTATACACTAATGAAAACATAATTTTGAATATTACACTGCCAATAGATTCTCCTAAATCCTACACACTGGACCTTGATTTTATAGGAAATAAATTGAATTTTTCAATGATTTATAAAACCTTTTCAAGTGAGGCTAGGGTGTCACGTTAGGTCGCACTCTCCACGATGGACTGTGAAAGCAGCATAGAAACACTTAGAAGAAATAATACAGTTGCTCTTTTAATCTTCAGTTGAATCAATTAACATGTTGCATAAATACTAACATAAAAATAAGTGGTCAATCACTAATCAAGAAATATCAGGCTGCTTTTGGACCTTGTGAATCCAGAGTAAAAAAAACAATCACAATCTCACTAAAAATGCTCAGTGGAGACACTCCTTGCTCCAGAAGGTCATCAGACCGTGAAGTGAAGACCCAGCCAGTGTCCTCTACTGTAGCCAGGGTTAATTCGGGTAAATGTTCCGTCACAGTGCTTTTACAATTCTGTTTTTCTCTCTCCAGAAACAGTGTAAGAACTGCAGCGGGGTCTTCTGTGAGAGCTGTGTGTCCAACGAGCTGCCGCTACCTTCCTCCATTCTCCCAGAGACTGTGTGCACCGCCTGCTTCTCTCTGCTGCTCCAGCAGTACGCTTCAACGCCAACATGAAACAGCTCAGCAAGTCACTGCAAGACAGACACGTGGAAACCAGACGCATTGATTTGCAAAAGCGGCACTGCAAAAATGCACTTTCTGACTTCTTGACTGGAGAAGTTGAATGAGGAAAGTCCTGCGGGTTCTGAACTTGGAATATTTTAGTTACTTTGAATTAGTCCTTTCTATGAATGGAGAGCTGTTTGGATGCAGGTTTTCATTTTTCAAATACAGGTGAAGCCAGATTTTTCTTTTCCTTTGTGTTGAGCTGCTGTGGTATTTGTTTTTATCAAAAAAACCTGCACTCAAAAGGCTGAAAATGGCACCCGGTTGGAGATTATTGATTATAAAAGAGACAGCTTGAATCATCTCATGCGCATTTAAATCTTACTTTTCACAATGTCCACTAAGTGGATTAGTGATTAAGTGGTCAACTGACAATATTTTAACCTCAGTTTTTAAAAGTTGAAAAATGGAAAAACTGGATTTTTTCTTCACGACTCTGTGGTTTTAGCCACATTGTAAGACAGTAGTTAATCATATACAGATCAATGTGTGATGTATAGAGTGACGGATGAAACTGTGCATCATATCACTCAGATGAAACACGAAATTTGACACTTTTGTCCCCAACGTGGCATCTAATTCAGGGAATTACTGTTAAAATCAAATATCACAAACACTTTCGACCAAATGCTTTACTATACTATGATATTAAACATGTGGCAGCCATTAAGGAAACACTGTGGGTGTGCGGTCAAAAGCTTTTTATACAAATTGTTCAAAGAAATCTAAAATTCACGTACATCAGTGATACACTCTGTCGAAAGTAGTTAAGAAAGTTATCAAACTGTAATTCAGAATTCCATAGCAGGAAAAGAGAAATATTGAAGTTTATGATGACCAAATCCTAGACTGCTAGACTTTATCTAATATATCAATGTTAATTATATATCGGATATCAACATTGATGGACACACATAGAAGAGAGTTGATTTGCTGTTCGTCTCATGAAAGGAAGTTCATGCTAAGCTTAGTAGCTGAAGCTTCGTATTCACCATACAGGCTTAACCATATCTCTCAAAATGTCAGGCTGGTCCGTCAAGTTTACACAATTTAACATTCTGGGTAAAAATGTTTCTATACTGCAGCTGCTGTGTTCTGTATTATTTTGAAGTGGCATTAACCAAATGGATTTTAATCATCTCCCATCACATCAGAGTCTGGTTTATCTCTCAGTGTGTTAGTTAAATCATAAAATCCAACGTTCAGACATTTAGACTGTAGTCGTTTCTCTGGATAATCTGCTTTTCTGGGCGTCGTAACATATTTAAGCATTTGAATGCATGGCTCTCTGGTTTGAAGTGGGCACATCACCCAGTGCATCTTAATAACAGCTACTTTTATGTTTTGTAGATTTATATGAAGAGTAATTAGAAGCTCAGCGCAGCCAGTTAAACCTTTAGTCGTTTCCTGTTGAAGCTCATTAACACATGAAATGGAAATGCTTCTTAGATCAACAATAAAATTTTATTAAATTTTAATGTTGTGTGACTTGATTATTTTAACCTGTATTTCACCTCACTGATGAGTCAGGCGCATAAAGAGGTCAGTCCTTATGCTTTTATTCTTCCTTGTAAGTAAAAGTAAAAGCTTCAAGATACAAGTTTTCAACACATAGCATTGTCATGACGTAATGAGTTTTGTTTGTAGTTAGCACTTACATTACACCTGACAAATTGTTACAGACCTGGGATTTGTATTCACAACACTGGTTTTGCACCCAGAAACTGTGGGGGCGTCCAAATCGCACAAAATGACAATTTCTAAATTAGACATTTTGGGGATATGATTTTATTTGTTTTTAATTGCTTTTGAATTATTTTGTGCACAGAAATGCATTTAGCAGATTAGGGAAAAAATGCTTTGAAAGTGTGCCGCTGTTTAATTAAGTGTGTTTAATTTGCCTTTTGTTTTTTTACCCATGTCTCCACTTGCATTTTGAAGGTTTCTTGGAGACTTTCTTATTGCACCTTTATTTAATATAAATTCTGTTGTCTCATGTTGACTCAGCTTTATTTCAAATGTTGATTCACTCTTTCTGGAAACCCCCACACTTCACCAAGTGAAATCATGAGACACAGCAGTGCCTGTATCGTCACTGATTCCTTAAACCTTCAAACTAAAACTACTGATTAGACTACACCTTTAATCATAAGTTGATCTCAAACCAATTATCTCCCTCTTGTTGGATGGAGACAATGAAGGCAGTTTTTTCTTTTGACACCAGGAATGTTTATTGTTTGATGTCCAAGTCAGGCAGGAAAATAAATACACTAGTCCTGTGTGTGTGTGTGTGTGTGTGTGTGTGAGATCTGTGAGTCAGCATTCACCTGCAGGAAAAAAAACAACACAGGATGTTAGAAATACATCTAGGAGGGAGTTAGTATTAAACCTCAGCAAAGTTTGTGTTAGAAGCTAAACCAGATAATTCAAGCTTTCCATCTTTAAAAGAGCAAGATGTAAAACCCTTTTCACAGAAACAAAGCAGCACAGAGACTGCAATTTGTTATTCTGTGTTCCATAAACAGCTGGTGGGTTGTAATTATAGCTCTTACTGTGTTCTAAGCTGAGACAAACCAGGACACCCACTGAACAGTCTTTAAGAGATGTACAATCAGCCTCCTTTTTAACTTCATTAAAAATGTCAATTGATCATCTTGCAACCAAAAACTGCATCATATTTTCATAAGAAGCTTGAATTTCCAGCTCTCTGGGTCCAATTCAGTGTTTCTCACCTTCAATCATAATCTTGTGCAGAGTTCAGAAATAACTCGACGTATCTCCCTCCTAAAAATAAGAGAAAGTTCAAACATTAAGTGAAACTCTCAGTGACCAACAAACAGTAATGATTACTTTATACATTCTTATACTGTAACATCAATTCATCCTCCATATTCCTCCATACAAACTGTACAAACTATTAGCTATTTTATTGTTTTATACCATTTTCATTTAATTATTAATACATTTTCTCTGTGTAGCATGGAGGGGGCTATAACTAGCTTTTTTTGCCCAATCCTGTATTGTATAATGTTTGCAAGAGCTCTTATCGTTGGTAACACTGTTAAAGACAACTGGATCGTTTCCGTTTTGAAAAGGGCAGGACAAAACGTGATTCTATTCATTCATTTAGTCTATAATGGAGATGAGAAAACATTCAGAAATGGTGCCAGGCTGACTGACTGGATCACAAGCCAGGCTTCATTTTCCCAGGAGATAACAAGGTTTGTAGAGAACTTGTCTGTAGAGAACGCAGATATTATGTGATTATTGTAAAGCCATTACAGTGGGCAATCACCATAATTGTACGTTACAACAAAAAACTTGTCTATTGCCACTTTAAAGAATTGAAAAGTTTTATAATCTTGAACTGGACCCGCATCAAAATGGGCATGGTGACCAGTTGTGCAGCTGTATACAGATTTCAAGGTATATCGTTGTATGAAATCATGTTTACATACCCTATACATTTGCTTATCTATGGTGGAAGCCTACCGTATTAGTGTAATAATAATCATAATAATAATGTTATAATAATATTTTTCGGTCAGGACATAATATTTAGCCAGATTTTAATAATTTAGATTTTGCTCCTCTAGGGTTCATTGTTACTCATAATAATTTATTATAACAATGTGTAAAACGGTAAAACTGATATTTTCTGAGACAATTATTGTACTGTTGAAATCTTCAATTCAAAATCATTGCAACGTTAATGGTGACAGTCAAAAATGTATTTTTTGAGAAAAACGAACATTGTCCATAGTTACGCTTTTTAAAGCGATATTCCTATTTTTTTCAAGCATTTCTGCGTCTCCCGTTAAAGGCTCCCTAACAGTCTCACCTATGTGTTGTCTATCTCTGGACATGGCGGCTGCGGCGTCCTGGTGGCAGCTGAAGTAAACATCGGCCTCTCCGCTGAGCCTGCCATCAGGACCGCATTCAATCAGGATCTTAGACACAACTAAAGGAGAGAAGAACTGCAAGAGAAAAACAGACACATTACAAAATCACATATTAGTGTGATCTCTAATGCAGCAACAGAACCAACTTCAACATATTTTTTTTGTCTTGCCTTAACAATTTCTTGTCCGGACACCTGGAAAGGAAGTCCTCTGACATGGACGTAGTGAAGAGGCAGGGATGAGCTCTGAGCGGACCCTGATGGAAGAAGATATGCCAGTTTACACAAAGATAAACACTATCCAATTAATTTGTACACAGAGAGAGAAAAAAATAAGTATCTGTGAAAGATCCCCCAACTAAACACTGTCTTCTAAACTAGTCTGACTATCAGTTGGGCTTCGATTTAGATTCTAAGCATTTCATCAGTTTTTACTGGAAATGACAGATTTCCTAAAAAGGAATAGATCAGTTTAAATCTATTTTGTCCCAAATCATTGAAACAGTGTTGTGTTCTTTCATGTAAATATGTATCACCAGTTTACATAAAACTGTCATATATGATGTAAGCAGCTCAGAAAATCTTTGTTATGGAAAGTGAAGAGAACAATGCAGACAAAGTGTAAATGAGTTGCTTATTATGCACCAAAGTCTCTCTAAGAAAGTGAGAAAAATAAACTGTTTAAACAACATCATAAACCCTAAATCCCCTCACTAGTTTGGGAGCCGGCCTGTGAGGAAGTCCTCCTGTTTGCTGACTGAGAGCTGTTCCTCGACCTCATCCTCGCATCGATCTCTTCAGCGCTGCTGGGAAACACCTCGATGTATCTGCAGATACAGAGAGCTGAGGATGAGCAACAATCGAATAAATGCGAATGAGTAAAGGAAGAGTTCAGTCCAGGCCTCAATGGGAGCATGTGCAGCATCCGACCTGTTTCCAATGTTCTCTTTGTCTCTCAGCAGAGCGTCATCTGCTGCTCCTTGAGAAGCAAACCGCACATACGCCTCTCCAGAGTTTCTTCCTAAGCGGTCTGGGACGATGGTGACCCCTTTCTCCACTATGTCCAAACCTGAAAGACACATGCAGATCCTGAACTTTAGTTTAGTCATCACACAAAGACTATCTTTACCTCAATTCATCCTCCACACTCAACATGTAAAACAGTTTGTTTTGTTTCTTTTTCTGTGATGTAGAAAACAAAGGACTCCCAACTTAATTTTGTTTGGAACCCTGGCGTTGATAAATGATAAATGTAACTTTTAAATCCTTTTAAACAAAAAAAATACCTTTTCAAAGTTTCTCTCCTGCGTCCCTTTGTTAATCACTCTAGCTCTTAGCATATATTCGTCAGAAAAAAGCAATATTGAGTGTTTGTTTCTAAAATAATTGTTTGCTAAATATTTTTCATAAACTCATCTTCGTATAGAATAATTTAGTCCACTCAAATGTCGTTTGGGGCGATCAGGTAACCACTCAGGCATCTGTGTAATGTAACTGCAAACGCTATACTTAAGTACAAAAATTAGGTACTTGTACTTGATCAGAATATTTACATTTTATGCAACTTTAAAACTTCTACTTCATCTCAGAGGCAAATATTGTACTGTGTGTTGTGTGAGAGCTTTAGTTACTAGTCGCTTTTATTTAAGTCCTTCCTGACCAGTAAAAAACATGCATCTCTAAATTAGGTGATTCTGAATTTGCATTTTTCTGCTAAACTGAAGGATGAAGTGTTCCTTTATGGGTTGAGAATATTCTACCACTTAAAAACGAAAGAGTATGTGATGTATGGTAATAAACCACTTAAAAGCCCTCTTGAATAAGCTGGAAAATAGATTGACATAAAGCGGAAACCTGCCTAATTTCGAGTTGCTACATTCTGGAAGCTAAAGATGGTCTAACCAACATTAGCAATCAAAAGATGATTGAATCCTCTAACAACTGTTGTCATGGCGGAACAAGATGGAGCAACCCTTTTGTCTGTCGGCGTGGTTTCTAACACAGTAGAGATCCACTTGATCTGGAGGTGGGAGGAATTTACCTGAAAAAAAACGGACAATGTCCGCCTCTGTGGAGGAGAAAGGGAGACCTCTGAGTCGCACCACCCCGCTAAGAGATGGAGTCTGGATGGATTTCTTCAAGATGTCTTCGGCCTCACTGTTTGTTACTTCATACACTGCGAACACAAAGAGCAGGACATGATCATTAGCTTTTATATTTCAGATGTCCCAGTAAGCCATGACAGTGCGACAGTGACTCGGCATTAACCACAGCAAGATCCTGAAACTGAGGCAGCTAAATGGAATCCAGCCACCACTAATTTCGTCTCAGCATGTCAAAATGTCTTTGTTAAAACGTCCAATCGGCACCGTATTTCAGCCTTCAACAGCTTAAGATACAAAGATACGAACCTTCAACATAGCGAGGACCGAGGTACTGTCGGTGCTTCTCCAGAGCTTTGCTGACGTCTATCTCGTTCTCCATCTCGATGAAGGCTTGCCCCGACGGCTTCCCCAAATTGTTCACAGTGAAATGGATGCCCTTCACCCCATCACGGATGCGACACTCTGGATCATAGAGAATATATGTTGGCAAATATTTTCATTTTTTTTTCAGATATAAAAATTCCAGACCAACATTTCTGCCATCGATTTAGTGTTTAAAGAGTTTTGAGAAAGACACTGCATATACAGAGGCAGGATGTCTCGGTGTTGGACAGTGATCTTTACTGTCAAAATCAACATTAACAGAAAGTGACTCTCACCTGAGAAGAAGTGCAAGAGGTCCTCGGCCGAGCATGACCACGGAAAACCTTTCACCTGCACGATGTACACCTCCTTCTTTTCCTCTTCTGAATCAGACTGATAGGCCGGCAGCGGTGGGTAATCATCTTCACAAGGGCCTCCTGTCTGGAAGTACAATCAACTTTTTAGCAACAAACTCGCTGAAGCTCCCACAAAGATGGTTGCACAAACGTCAAACAAACAATGAAAAGGTACAAGAATACGTCACATTTTAGATATATTACAGAATGTAATGCAGATCAGTGCTTCTATGCAGGAGGAAAAACATACACACCGTCCCCAAGCTCTGTGTGTGTTTGTTCTTTTCAGATGATTTGATCAAACACAGTTATTTCTGCACGTGTAGCGTAGAAGCATAATATGAATTAAAATAATACAACATTAATACTAGATAGTGACACAGGTCCCTTGCCTTAATATCAGGTAATGATAAAATACTGGCGTTTTTTTTAAATGTAGTGATGGAAATTACAAAGAACGCTGACATGCAATGAATTTGGGACTTGGCGCAGTAGCCTGCTGGTAATCCAGCCTTGAACACTAAATGCCATTATCATGACCTGCAATAAAGACTTAGCACACTTTTTGGATAGGCTTCACTGTTCCAATACTTTTGGAGGAGACTGTAGCTTTGGAGCTGAAAAACACACTTTTCCCAAGAGGGATTATTTTAATTTCCTTGAAACGTTTGTATGTAAAACTGTTGATACTCATTGTATGTATTTGCACAAAAATTCAAAGATGTTATATTACTCCATCATTATTTTTTTCTTTTGTTTGTTTAATTAGTCAATTTCCACACTTTTCACTGTGGTTTTATTTCACTGTAGACATTTGTACAGTGCTGACTTCAGGGTTTTCCAGGTTAAACCACCGCTGAAAGGGTATGATAGTTTAAACTTGAACTTCACATCCATAAAGGTTAGTAGTGAGGCACACATAGTTACGTGTGTCCGGACACCTGTGGTGACCCTGTTTGACAGGTGATGCCGTCAGCAGCCCCCCCACAGTCTCGATCTCTCATCCTCCCTCCTCCTGTATGTGAGGGTTAGGGTGACTCACCTTGGTACAGAAGCTGTACTGGCTGGTTTTCAGCGCGGACTGAAGTTGACAGAGTCTCTGTAGACACACTGTCCGTGTCGACGATGTCCATGTCCGCTGCTGAATGAACCCGCACCTGGCTGACAGCACGCCTGCTCTTGTTCTGCTCCCTGCCGGTGACGTTAGCTGCCTGACTGCGACACACCGCTGCAGCAGAAACAACAGAGATCTACTGTTACCGGACATTATGGCCGAGCCTAGCCGGACGTTAGGTTAAGTACGGCAGGCTTTTAGACTGAAATAAGTAGATAGCCGCGCAGTTTGAGGTCCGTTCTTCCAGCTAGTCCAGCTAGCTTCCAGTTACGCATAAAGTTAGGAGGCTGAACTAACTCACGTGGGTCAGTCAAGGGCAACGCTCGTGAGTTCTGAAGACGTTGTCAAGCTAACAGGAAGCGCGTTCAACTTCCGGTTAGCTTCCGGTTTGATCAGCGCAGTCTCTGGTGCAGTGCCATAGAGTGATCTCTCTGGATCAGTGTACATGCTGTGTTGTCATGCTGTCATGTTTTTCAATAATAATAGTTTTTTAATTAACACCGATGGATTTAATTCTGTCATTAACAACACACACACAAAAGAAAAAAGAAGAAGATGTATAGAAAAAAGACAAAAGACAAAACTGAGTAAAAAATGGTAATAATAGTAAAACCCTAGAACTAAGAAGAAAACTAAACACACATATATATATATATATATATATATATATATATATATATATATATATATATATATATATATATAGTATATATATATATATATATATATAATCATTTAAATTGAGTTTTCTATTATTTATAAATAAACATATATATAATGTGTCAGAGTTTTACTGTTATTTTTCTATTTGTGCCAACTATACAAATACAACTTTCTTTTGTCTTTTTTTGCTTGTTTTGTTTTTTTTACCTTTTCCGGGGCTTTCAACGGAATCTCACAGGTAGCGAGATGGCCCAGTTGTTAAAAAATATTATATGCAAAAAAACATACAAAATATATATAGCACAACATTTTAAAATACAATAAAGTATATGAATTATAGTAGCAGGTATGCTATTGATAACTAATATAAACTAAACCTATTGTTATTGATATTTGTATACATTGTATCACGTTTTTTCAGGTGTTGGATTTTTTATTTATTTGTTCCTCTCATGTTAAGATACATTGCGTTTTGATCAATGTTCTAGAGTGCCATACTAATAGCCTAAAGCTGAGTTAAGACAAGAACATAAGATAAGAAAACACTGCTATATCTTCATCAGAAAAAGTATTTTAAAAAAGACAAGATCTGCTTGCTTGCAGGCTGTCATAATTGCATTTATACAATATAAACACATATTTACATGAAGTTTTGCTTTTTACAAGGAGAGCTATATGTACTTTGGAAAGACTAACAATAAAATACACATCAACACATTGAGAACATTTCAATCACTTGATTTTAATTTGTAGGCTATATAGGAAGAGGTGTTGCAACTAAGTCCTGTCAGCTTGACGATGGTTTGGGGATTTCTCCCTCAGGTACTTCCTCTCTCTCTCTCGCTGCGCTTGTTAGTGTTTCATTTACACTGCCACCTACAGGTTTGGATGCCGTAAAATTCTCCTAGTCACGACCATGAAATGATTTTTATTCCTTCAGTACATTCAGTCACAACGAGGAAATCTGCTTCAACTTTTGAGGCAGTTGCAGTGGATGTTTATCATGAAGAACTAGTTTAGATACTGCTGCTCCCACTGACTCTGAATGTCCCATCATGTCTGCTATTACACACCAAAGTGCACCAAAGACAAAAACTCTCATTTTAATATGTTAGGTTTGGTTGTAGCTGCAGCAGGAGACAAGTAAATTAGTTTCAAATTCTGAATGCAGCCTGAGATAAGATAAGGTAAAAAGTAAATAATGAGATATTTTGCTGATTACAAGGACATTTGTAGCCACATGCTAAAAGCACTTTTCTTTGAACAATTAATATCTCAGTGGAAAGACTATTCAAATTATTTATCAATCTTGCCAGTGTCAGCGTCTTGATTAATCAATAAATTACTTGATAGTCTAATGATAGAAAAGAGCCCAAGATGTGACACTCAGATATCTGTTATGTCTGACCGGCAGTCAAATCTTTAAACGTCATTTAGTTTACAGTGATATAAAACACACAAAAGCTTATCTGTGGATTGACTGTCATCACATAAGTTGTGTTACCTGATCAAACAAAAATAAATACAAAGCTATAATAGATATACAACAATATACTACAATAGAGAAAAGGAGAAAACACACTAATTAGAGAAGCTGATTGTTGCCAATAAGTTTTCTGTTGATCAACATCATCAGAGGTGCCAGTTTGAACAGTAATTGTCAAACAAACAAAATGATAATTTGAGGATTTGCAGTTATTTTTCTGTCGTTTTACACAATTATCACCTGTAAAGAACTAACTGGAACTTCCTGTGACTGACAAAAAACCATCACCATTATAAAAGATCCTAAGAAATCAATTTGACCTCACCTGACAGATTTTGATATCAGCAGTTTTAGCATCACCAGCCTTTGCAGTACTGAAATATGGGAAGAGTTTCTCAGTGAAAGTGTCTCTGTGAGTATAGATGTGAGTCAAAAGTTATCTTTCTATTTCTAAACAGACCTGAAAATATCAAAAACTAAAACTGATGACATGATGCTGTTTGACTTAAAACAAGATAATAATGACAAGTTTGTCTCCTGATGATGTCACACAGTTTCAACATTTTGCAGTCACATTTTTTTTTTTGTTAAAGGTTTATTTAAGAGCTGGTTTAATTTACGTAATATATCAAGTTTTTTACAGCCAAGAGAGCATCATCAGTGCAATCAGAGTATTTACAAAATAACATAAACAAATATTTTGTTGACATCCATGAATGGTAAACAGTTTATCACCAGCAGGAGTTATCACCTTTATACATGCAGGCTGAATAAAATATAACTAAACTCTTAACACGTTGACATCTTTAAAATGATGATTTTCAGCTGAAACTAATAGATTAAGTGTGAATATTGTTGCAGTGAGTTTCCATGAAAACATTAAAAGAAGATCAAAACCACATTACATAATTCTTTGCAGACAGTAGAGACACTGAAGATAAACATGTGACTCGACAACAGATGATAAAAATGTACAATCAGTCAGAGTCAGAATGTGCGTTGATCCTCTGAACCACTGAGACTCTGAGTGTAAAGAGTAAAAACTGAAACTAAAACATGATTAAAACTAAAAGAATCATCAGAAGATCCAGAAATCTGACAAAGAAAAACTGATGTCTGATGATGATAAAAGTTAAAGAATCCCACAACATATCTGGTTCAATGGATACAGTTTATGTTATATTGTGATCTGATTAAAGACAAGATGCTTCTGAGCAGGATAATAAGTTATAATCTAAATTAATTGATTTGTATCGTCTTTAAGAATGAATAATACAACACTGTCTCT
>CM077791.1:17993054-18082582 GCA_039737535.1 Lagodon rhomboides | reverse complement strand
ACTCATCAAAAGACCTGAAAATATCAGAAACTAAAACTGATGACATGATGCTGTTTGACTCAAAACAAGATAATAATGACAAGTTTGTCTCCTGATGATGTCACACAGTTTCAACATTTTGCAGTCACATTTTTTTTTCTGGTTTAAACTTCACTATCATAAGAGCTGGTTTAATTAACGTAATGAATAAAAAATGTTGTATCAGTGCAATCAGAGTATTTACAAAACAACATAAACAAATATTTGGTTGACATCCATGAAAAAGTAAACGGTTTATCAAAAGGAGTTACCAACTTTATACATGCAAACAGTGAGAAAAAACATTTCTGTGACCGTCAACATCATATCAGATCTGTTTCAGACATAATAATAAGTGTGATGATGGTTTTAGAGCCTAATTAACCTCTAACGACCATGATACAGTGACACTGGCGGTAAAAGTTGAAACAATTAATTCACATTCCTGAACATGACAGAGAAATATCAGTCTGACAGATTTTGATATCAGCAGTTTTAGCAACACCAGCCCTTCCAATATTGAAATATGGGAAGAGTTTCTCAGTAAAAGTGTCTCTGTGAGTGTAGATGTGAGTCATGTCTTCAGAGTCGTAGAAGGACACCTCCCCCCTGTCATAGTCCAGCTGGACTCTGATCCTCTGGAGACTCTTCTTCACTCTGACAGTCTCACCAGCACCATTAGTGTATGTTCCACTGCGTTGCACTAAACACCAGATTCCATATTCTGGTGTCAAACATATCTCTCCCTTCCTGTCAACTGACTCTTTAACTAAACCTACATTCCAGTCAGGATGATCTCTCACCTCCACCTCCCAGCTGTGTTTCCCTGAGCTGAAGCCCTCAGAGCCAAAAACATCTGCAAAGAACTCACATCTCTCTGGATTTTGAGGAAGCTGCTGCTTTGTGTCTCCATATCTCACACTGGTCAGATCATCAGACAGATGGAGCCAGGGGTATGCAGTGTTTGGGTCCAGAATGACAGGACTGAAGTGGACCTGGTCCTTCATCTTCTCCCAGACTCTGAAGGACAGGTTGCCCAGGTGTTTGGCCACATCGATCAGCGCTCCTGAGACCAGTTTTGGATCTGACAGTGAGCACTGGACTCTGGCTCTGGTCTGAGTGGCTTTATAACTGCTGAGGAATGGCACGCTGTGTTTCTGCAGCTCTTCTTCAACAGCACAGATACTGTCTGACAGAGAGGAGATCTGCTCCTCCACCATCTTCATCTCTCTGCTGACAGTCTTCCCCTTCTGCTCTTCTTCCTCCCTCAGAGCTGCCAGTCTGGACTCCTCTTCCTCTCTCAGGAACTGGTGGAGCTTGTTGAACTCTGCTCTGATCTGCCTCTCTGTGGACAACACCTGCTTCTTGGAGTGTTCAGTCACTTCACTGTATGTTTTCTCCACTTGTTTGTATTTGTTCCTCTTGTCCTGTAGAGACTTTAAGTCAGATTTCAGCTGCTCCTTCAGCTCACTGACTGCTTGTTCTACAGGAACCAACTTGTGACTCTGGTGGAGAGAAAACTCACAGACAGGACACACAGCTCTCTGCTCGTCCTCACAGAACAATTTAGGCTCTTCTGGATGTTTACTACACACCACCTCCGCCTTCTTCTCTCCTTTTTCTGCCTCAGATGATCCAGATTTCTGTCCTCCAGCAAAGGATTCAGCCAGTTCCTTCAGAGAAAAGTTCACTGGTGGAAAATCATTTGAGGATCTTCTTTCACAAATGGGACAGTTTTTGTTTTCAGCTTGTTCCCAGATTTTTTGCAGGCAGCTTGAACAGAAGCTGTGGCTGCAGCTCAGAGACACAGGATCTTGGAAAGTCTCTGAACACACGTGGCACCTCAGGAAACTTTCAACAAGAGCAATTTTCTCAGCCATTTGTTACTGAAGTTATTTTTCACAGCAGGACTCACCAAGTTTCTGTCTCTTCCCTTGATTGCTTCAAATACTCCAAACTAGTGTTTTTCAGCAGAGATCTCACACCCTGTAATGGCGGCTCAGCTCTGTTCAACAAGGTCAAATATACTTTCACTTCCTTTTACATGACTCACAGGTTAAATCATTAACAGCAGGAAATGCTGTCATGTCATGTTGTCACCAGCAGATGGAGCTGTCAGGATGACATTCGTCTTGATTCAGAGCAAAACTTTCACAGTACAGGAAGTTGTTTAACAACTTTACAACATTTTTATTTTTCATTCACTTTAACATGAAACATGTTCTGTTGATGTGGACTGTTCATTTCAATCAGTTGGATTTAAAAAGAAAAAACAAACAGAAGAAAGCTTTGTTTATCTGTTTTTCCTTATCTTTTTATTTCATAAAAAGTCCACGTGACCAAATGTTTGTGCACGTTATCTTAAAAATATTTTCTATAGGCTACATGTGAGTTCAAACTCACTTACATTACAATTTCTTTCAACATAGTGTTACAGGCAACAAACAGGTTTGATCAAACTTTGAATGATGGGAGCAGAACAACTACTGACACAGATGTTAAATCAGGCAGTTGTAAGAACAACTAACCACCAACATGTCCTCAGTGGAGAACAGTTGAAAGGCTCTGGTTAAGTTTTGGCTTTGTCAGTGCACAACTTCACTATTTCTCTGAGGAGGTTTCAACATACTGACAGGCAGGAGGGATTCAGCAACAGATACAGAGTTCAACGAAGGTTCGGCCATGGGCCGAGTTTATGAGACTATTTTTCAGCCAAACAGACTTTCAGTTGCAGTCAGCAGGCAAGAAATTCAGCTTTTTCTGGGACTGGGAGGTCACAATCAGTTAGAGGACTGAGAGACGTTAGGCAGGACTTTTTCCAGGCTGATCTCAGCAGAGGAGAACTAGTGACAGACATGGGTCTTAATGGACGTTCTCTCATTCTCCTCTCGTGTGGCTGTATCAGCACCCCTGCTGCATCAGTGAAGTGGTCCCAATGAACGGAGCAAGGTTGGTCACTTTTTCACGTGTTAATGTAGTAATCATAGACTGAAATCAGTCTGTTAGCCTCCGGATCTACACTTCATGTTGTACTATGATGAAAAACTGTAGAATAACAACTTCTCCATTTCCAAACTGTGCATCAGTGTTCCTACAGGCTGCGTGCACTTATCTGCACAGTCAAGTTGAACAAAGGTGAACTTTGGACTAAGGTTGTGGCAGAGTCAGCTCAAGATTTAATGGAAGGAATGAATAATGTGACTATACTTTTAATGGGGGCCTAGCAGCTTATTTTTGCCCCGGGACCCTCGAGCAGGTAAATCCGGACAGGGTGATAAATGTCTGTCTGGCAAACTCCGGCTTATATCAATACTGTATAATACAGTTTGGGTAGAAATTTCAATTTCTACCTTGTGTTTTCTCTCCCAAATAACAAATTGAGATGTTTATAACCTGTGTCATCTAATTGCTGCTGGAATGTAACCAGGTACATTCACTTAAGTACTGAGATATTAAGGTTCTTTTCATGTTACTTTATACTTCTACTCCACTTCATTTCAAAGGGAAATATCATACTTTTTACTTCACTACAATTCCTTGACATGTTTAGTCACTAGTTACCTTGCAAATGAAAGTTTTTGCACATGAAATACACATAAAAACGACTTATAAAATATGATTTTAATTATAACAATCAACTACCCAGATGTATTACTAGCTAAATCAAACAGCTAAATCAATCAGTCAATTGACAGCAAATACATTGTCAACTCTTTTAATGAGCATTTGAGTCATTTTTCATGCATTTTATAATTCAGGATTTCAGGTGTGAGGATTTGCTGCTAGTCTTTTTAATTATTCAAATTATTTTGATATATTTTTAATAATTTCAAGGTTTGGACTGTTTAAGCAGCTAATATTACTGTGAAGGTGTGACTCTTGCGTCTATTCAATGATATGATATGTAATACTATTATTGATGATTATCATCAGTCATCAAATGACAGCAGATAAGCCTGCAACTCTTTAAATAAGCGTTTAAGTCCATTTTCATGCAAATATATTGTATGATTCAGGCCTTCAGATGTGAGGACTTTTAGGCCTGGGTAATTGTGACTGGATTTCTGACTGCTTTCTGAATTTTACAGACCAAACAATCTGCATCTGACTACTTTTGATACTTTATGTAGCCTACACTTTCATTATTCTATATGTAGCAACATTTTTCAGTGCAGCACTTTTACTTATAATGGAGTACTTTCACCATGTGGGAATAAGTACTTTTACTGGAGTGAAGGATCTGAGTACTTCATCCACCACTCACTGGATCTAATCCCTTACTGTTTTGCTTGCGCTACTGTGTCGAAGTAGTACCTGAAAGCAACACTGGTCATCCCAAAAGAAGGGAAAAAAAGGGGATTTGTTATGAGATCAGCTACCAGGAGTATAAACAAGCACAGCTGAAATGATTAGTTGATTAATTGATCAGTCAATAACAGCAAATAAATCGACAACTTTTTTTTATTTAGCACCTTTGTATCATTTTTAATGCAATGATATTTTATGATTCAGGATTTCAGGTGTGAGGATTTTTGGGCCTGGGTAATTGTGACTGAATTTTGTGACTATTCTCTGATTTATTTATTTTACAAACCACAAAAACAACTATATATAACTATATATTTAAAACACTATCTATAATAACTTGAACATTTTTTATGCATCTGACTATTCAATAAACGTAATACTTTATGTAGCCTACATTTTCCTTATCACTTTTACTTGTAATGGAGTACTTTCACAGTGTGGGAATAAGTACTTTCACTGCAGTGAAGGATCTGAGTACTGAGTCCACCACTCACTGGGTCTAACACCTTACTGTTTGGTTTATGCTGCTGTGTCGAAGCAGTACCTGAAAGCAACACTGGTCATCCCAAATCAAAAAAAAAAGAAAAAGGAAGAAGGGAAAGAAGAAGAAAAAAAAGAGAAAACACCGGATCACATGACCGCCTCCGTTATTTCCTGTAGCAGCAGCAGCAGCCTCTCCGCTCCTCGCCCCTGCCTGCCTGCCTGCCTGCGACAGCACAGCAGTGGTGTGGTCGCCCTGAACGCACACTAACGGAAGGAAAAACACTCCACACGTAGTGAAGGCCTCTGCCACACTGAAAGCTCTGTTTCAGTCACAGCGACGACGGATATAAACAGACACACTCACACACATATATATTTTTTCTAATCTCAGTTGCTCTTTTTTTTTATTTGGTAGCGTTGTAAAAGGCCAGTCCTCATAATGGCGACAGCTGCGGTGTCTGCCCCTGCTGGCTGCGGCCCCAGCCCCGGGTCGGGAACGGAGCTGGTCCGCGGGCAGGCCTTCGACGTCGGGCCTCGGTACAGCAACCTCTCCTACATCGGGGAAGGAGCCTACGGGATGGTGTGGTAAGTCTGTGTTTACCTACCTAGCATTTGACATGTTGTTCGGAGTTTACACCTTTTCTTATCAGCCTGACGTATAGCTAGCTAACTTACATATTTTCCGTTAAAAACAACTAGTTAATGTCATGTTTTAGCTAGCAAGCAACAGTGTCAGCCCGATGTTGGTGAAGACGGGGTCCGTTTTCCAGAAGGAAGATTAAATCACGACTTTTTCTTTTCTATTCTTTTTTTTAAGTTCACGTTTGGTGGGATTTTGTGTTGTAATCATCACCGACGAGAAGTCGGTGTACTTTAGCTGGAAGTGTATTTTAAGTACCACTAACTTGCATCAATGGGGCACAGGTTTCTACATAACATGCCATTTGCATCGCTTTAGGCTCTCATCCTCTACTCTTAAATGTCACATACAGCTGAGAAAATGAACACATTTAGTGTTTCGTTTATACTGCTTCTGCAACAGGTCCCCAATTGAATTGATCTGGTGGTATATGTACTGCTGTTAGTGCTTCACAGTTGAATCTGTAAGTAATACTACATGTTCATTGTTTTATCACAAAAACATTTCCATGGCAGCCGAAACATAAACTGTGTTTAGTTTATGTAGGCGATATTTGCATAATATGCCTGAGAATGCATTGAAGGTGTACCTCAAGGGGTTTTCCTTGTGCATCAGATGAAACTGATTGCAGGTTACACACTGTATATGAAGACATTTATGTGAGAGACCCATGATGATATGCTACTCCGGAGGCAGTGGTGGATAAACTTCTTAAAACTCAACTGATGCACAATTTATTACGTTTAAATCCCCCTACAACTGCATAACTGTTGTCTTCTTTGTGTAAATTTGTGGTATTCATTCTGATAAAAGTTTTCAAAGTAAATCTTATTTTAGCTGAAGTCAAATCCCACCCTCCTTTCTAAAAGCACTAAATCTTGTTGTTTCTGTAGCCTGTGGTAATGTAGCTGACCTTAAATGTGCACACTGTACTGTATTACATAATATGTTGTCCTTGTGTCAAACAACAGCAGTGTAGTTTTTTCTCCTCGCTGCGTTGAGAGGAGCTGTGTTTTTTCTAAGACCACCGATTTGACACATCGCCTGCCTACAGTTTAGAGCCACAGCGGGTTGTTGAGCATCTTTTGGTTTGCAGAATGGAAAACCCACCAAAAGCACACAACCAAAGCTGCTTGTATGATCCCCCATCATCAGTTAACTGTAGCTCAAGGCAAGCAAACCAGATAAAATACAGTTCACCATCAACGCCCCAGTGTTGGAAGGATGTTAAGTTGTAAAGATTTGTCTGTGAGGTTGTTCTAGCTTGAATAGCGCTTCAGAAAAGTGTCGGAGTCTGTAAAGTGATGGTCAGCTAAAAGCTTGGCAACGTTTTTCAACATTTTGATTCTTTTGCGCACACAATTGGACTTTGTTGCTCTCATCCATAGTCTTACACCATACTGTTTTGCATGATTCCTGCGTAGGTGACTTAAGAGGTTAATGGAGTCTTTTTTGTTAACCGGTTTGCAACATAATTTGCAAAGTATTGTGGTCCGAGACAGACTTTTCATGGCCAAATCACATCTGCGCAAAAAGAAATGGCCCCCTGATTAGGTACGAGCTCCTGGTTTTGTCTTGGCTTGTCGAAGTCCTGTTCTGTTCGGAGTGTGTCCATATGCTGAAAAATATTGCCTTAATGAAAATTAGCAACACAATGGAGTAAAAGATAATAGGGCTGCAACTAATGGTTGTTTTAATTGTCTATCAGTCTGTCCAGTATTTCTTGCTTAGTTGTTTGGTTTATAAAATGTCAGAAAATGATGAATAACGTTGATCGGTGTTTCCCAAAGCCGAAGAGGACTTGCTCAAATGTTTTGTCACAACCAAAGCATATTTTGTTAACTGTCATAGAGGAGTTAAGAGACTAGAACATATTCAAATTCAGAAGCTGGAAGAATTGACTTCAAAACTAATCGATTCATCATTGCAGCTTTAAACAATAATAGTCACAATATGAGCTGTTAGATGTTTTTCTGTCATTACCGAAAAGCAAACAACTACAAAAAGTATAGTTGAACTGTTGGACTGGGATCTAGTAAGCTTTATCCATTCTTCACCTGATTGCCTTACTTTACGGGTATTTTGGTCCCATTGGGAGTTTATTGCAATTATTTTGATCCAAAGTTCCAAACATACTGGCCTTCCGCGAAGTTAGATTTTTGGGAACAACAGAGGAATGAACAAAGTTTGTACTAAACATGCTGTCATGAGCAAAATTTGATGATCGGTTTCTCCAATGCCCTACCTGAAACTCATAAAGTACTGTTTTGCAACAAGTAAAGCTATGCATTGCGTCATCCTAGTCAACAATTAATCTTGATTTATGTGGTAACTTGTGGGATTTTTTTTAATTTGTCACAGGCTTAGTTCCCATCACTGGGGTGTTTTTGCACATAACCTCTCAGAGATCATCTGTCTGTCAAACCATGTGGGCAGCAGTGACGTTTTATTCCTTGAACTTTCTTGTAGTGAAGTTTCAGTGTCTGTAAACTGAAACTGGGCTCTGAGCTCCTTTTGTTGTTTGTTCAGCCATGCTTGCCACCAGTGCTGCCAGCTTCCCAGTGGTGCTTTTGGCTATTGTTGTTCCAAGGTTGATACTGATTATCAGTAGAGCTGCAACAATGAATATAATAGTTATTATCAAATTAAATGCCAACTTTTTGATAGTTCATCGATTTCTCCGATTCCAGCTTCGTAAATGTAAATATTTTATTCCCTCTACCCTTATTACAGTAAAATGAATATCTTTGGGTTGCTGACAACACAAGACATTTGAGGACACAATCTTGGGCTTTGGGAAATGCTGACCCTAAACATTAAACAACAATGAACAAATTGGTTAGTTGCAGCCCTATTTAGAAACTTGTATACAATTGAAGTGAACACGAGAATCACGTTGTCAAACTTTACAATAACCAGTGATGGAATGTAAGTAAGAACAATTCACTCAGGTACTGTACTTACATTTAATTTTGAAGTACTTGTACTTTACTTGAGTACAAATTTCCATTTACTTCTACCTTGAATTTTCACTCTACTACATTTTGGAGGCAAACATTTTACTTTTTACTCCACTAAATTGAATCAATAACTGTAGATACTGGTTTCTTTGTAAATTCAGACTAATTTTATTGGCAGTCTGTCAAAATACACAACAACATCGATTCTTCTAACAAGAGATGCTGAATATCAAATCTGATAATCAGCCAGGCCTATTATAAGTCTGTCTTTAATGCAAATGCTGTTTCAAAGCAGAAAAAACAAGTAGAAGACTTTTTCCCTCTCAAATGAGGTCAGTATCTATATTTTCCATTGAAAGTTTGCTTCAAGATCAGGAATCTGTCTGATGTTGAAGCATGTTGTGACCAGATTATTTTAACTATGGAATGTTTTAATCCAATTATTTGTTTAATTAGGGCAGGTTTGAACTGTGCTTTGCAGATCACATCAAATACTTGAGCTTTATTCCTTAAATTCTAGTTTAAAACTATAGATTATCTTCCAATGGAAACAATGATACAGTATATTGTTGTGTAGCTACAGTACAGCACCCAAAAAAGCTTTTTAGTTAAACAGGCGCTCATATTAAGATAGCTCTCATTTCCTGACATCACCGATGATAGATTAGAGCAACAGGCACAGACACGTCCATCAAGCTTGACTTAAGTTACAGGGACTGGAACTGTATTGGTTTTGGCTCCCAGTGATGGCAAAATCTCTAAGCCAGCAAAATGTCAGGTTACAAAAACTTTGTGTCTATTAAATGTGATCTTTTTTTTTCATTTGCAAGTCCCGTGAGGCAAAAGATGAAGAAAAACTTAAAACTGTTGTGACTGTATAATTGTAGAGAGCACTGTGGTTTATTTTCTGAGTCTTTCTAGTTCTTTTTTGTCTTTTCTTCATAAGAGCAATTCCCCCTTTCTTTGTAGACCTTACATGACTGTACTGACTCCATACTAGCAGCAAAAACAGTATTCTGTCAGTTTTACTGTGATCTTCACTCATGTTCATGTAAAAGCCCAGTTCTTTACTTTGGTGTTGTTTCTGTATTTTTGGTGTGCTCAAAGGCAGTTGGAGTGGGCGATGTGTCAGCCTCAGCCTCCTTGCACTCGTCTTGCTGCGTTCTTCTTGAGACCTGCAGATTTGAGTCAGTTGGTCATGTTGCTTTGATGTGCAGCAGCCAGAGAAAGTGGTGCAGCGTGTACCTCAGACGTTCCTTGGTTTGCATCTGAAGTATTTTTAAATCGCATCGGGGAGTATTTCTTGAAATGGCTCTGGTGGCAGTGCATCACTGTGTACTTGATACATTCAACAAGCATTATGAGACGGAAAAGTTGGCTTTATGGTCATATTTTATTGTGAACATTTTATGCAAAAAGATTCACTTCACACATAGAGGTTTATTAGAAACGGTTAAAAATGCACAAGATGTTTTTAAAGCTTAGAAATCGTTAGCAAAATCTTCAGCGAGTCAGATTGATTTAACCAAATTACAAGCTTATAGCATGGTTATACTTCAGTCATAACGTGTGAATTATATTTCTGCAGTGATGCAAATAAACGTCTATAGATCTACACGAGAGGTTATAGCTTACTTAAAATGGTATTGCTTATTGGTAGATCTGTCTTCCTGTTGGGAGACTGTTTGTTGAATCAAATAAAAAATACATTCCAAACATTCTAGGGCTGCAATCAAATTATCAGAATTGCATTATGACCAAGTATGATACCCAAATTGCACAAGCTGCTTTTGATAAAACTAAACTGTCTAACAAAACAGCATGTAATGAAATATTGTAGCATGTTTCGGACCCCACCAAATGTCACATCATCATGATTTTATTAGCTTTTTTCCTGAGATAATGACAGTTGTGATGCAAAAATAATCACTCCCAAAAGTCAATTCTGGGTAGTTTTAAAAAAAAATACTACAACACTACTACAACATAGGATCTACTAAAGTCAGTCTGCATTAAAGATTTACATCTACACGCATTCAAAGTAATACTACTGTCTCCATTTCCTGCTTTCTTGTTTTCAGTGTCCAAAAGCATTTTATCTTACTTGATCACACAAACAACCAAGGTACGTGAGTATAATATGGTGCCAAATATGCAAACCCGATGGTTGAGAATGGTCTGCTCATGTTATCAGCTGTTTCAGGAGTCATGTTTAGTTACTGCTGGTTAAAACACAACATTTCCTGTAATGCTGCTTCATAATAAAAGTTTTTAAATGACTAAAAGACAGGGGGGGTTATGGGAAATGAAACTTGTTTGTAACTGAATAAGTGGAACCACTTTGTCAGCAGTGGTTCTTCGATAGTACTGCGGGGGTTGTGACAAGAGCATCATTTGGTTTAAAACGCACCTTCAAGCAGGTAAACCAGTTGTGAGGGCAATGCGCAATCGCTGTCACGCCGAGCCAAACTGAGTTGAGCCAGGCTGGCAGATGTACTGGAAAGACGGCACAAGTGTGTGTGAGTTAATTTCGAAATGTTTGGAAAACGATGATTATGTTAGTTTCACAACTGACATCTCGAGCTCAAACGTGTGTCCAATGTCATTACTAGGTCTGACAGCACAGTGGATAGATTCAAGTTTTACTTTGCAAAAAGCACTGCTGATAAAATAAGAAGAGGCAGCACCACTGCAAAGCGGATTCATGATGTTGTCTATGTATTTCTTCATTTAGAGAAGTAGAATATTTTGTTCTACAGTTTAAGCATGTTTTTAAGTGGCTAGGTTAAGCAAAGTGCTCCCATACAGAGGTATTATCTATAGCTTTGTTGTTTTAAGGGGCTGTATCGGATTGATATCGGTATCAGCAGATAATGAAGACTGAGTGTTGTCTTATCAGTATCAGACATGAGAAATTGATATCGAGCCTCCCAATATGGCTACTGCTCTGATATGTCATGTTGAATGCTGTGTTCTCTTGACAGCTTTCAGTCTTGTTAAATACGACCTAACAGCAATCACTTATTAACAAGGTATCACAACTGTGTCCTTTGGAGTCTTCTACAACAATTTGTTTTGTCACCAACAATTGATCCAAAATCCTCTTTAGAGTTTGTATTTACAGAGTCAAAATCCAACTCTGCTTTTGGGTTGGCCGCTGTTAAACAAGCTTTGGTTGTAAGTGAGATTTCCCGTCTTAGCAGAAGAGTAATGCAGGGTGTGTATGTCCATATTCCAACCAAAATGGGCATTGACTAGTGTGCTGGAGAGTAGAATTTGAGCATTTTTAATAAAGATGAATCTGTAATTTATTTTGTTAGCACTCTTGGCTGTGGGTACCCTTTTTTAAATGATCACAGTTGAGTTATGTTGTAATGATTGTGTAAATCTAAATAGGATAAGGCAGGACAATGCATTTAAAATCAGTCTAGTTACAGCCAATAGACATTAAACATGTACAATGAAGAGTATTAAGTTGTCCGTACAAGGATGCATGTGGTGGTTAATATGTTTTACAGAGTTTTAAGGACATAATCTGGTTGCATTTTACTGCACAATAAGAGGGCGGTCGACAGTGAGGCATGTCTGTGTCATTTTCAGAGTAGGCCTATTTTTGTTTTCAATAGCTTGTTGACTGTAAGGCTGTTGCATGTCAGGGCTTTCCAGTGGCTGAGGGCTGTGCAGATTGACGGTGCTCCGAGCCTCTTAACACGAACCTCAGTGCGTGCACACTGTCTGCTTACACAATCGCTAGATACTGTATCACCCTTTGTGATGATATTCAGAAGCTGCTGTGGCATACTCTACCTTTTCAGCCCACCCACCTGAATAGTTAGATCATGGAGGAATGCTGCTGAAGTGGTTCATATTCATATAAAGTTTTATTCCTAAAATAATTGGTGGTAATCAGACAGGTTCCACCTTTTGGCCATGTTAATGGCAAACTGGAAGAAACAGAACACTGGGATGACAACGCATTGCTTCTAGTTGGAAACGTTTCTGTTCTTTTTCATTGTTTTTTTGTTTTTGTTTTTATGTTTTTTTATGCTGGATTGTATTGTTATTCAGAGTGAAAAGGCTTTAACCCTATAACTGATTCTGAAATCTCCACTGAGGATATCCGGTTCAATTCCAATGCTATCTTTTTTCAGACTTTAAAATCTGTATACTGCAGTGCATGGAGCTCATTAGGATCCTTCTGATGTGTGTTTATTTGTCACCAGCAATTGCTATGGCACTAAACGCTCAGCTGGCAGCCTGCTCAGACTGAATCAATGTTAGTTAGAGGAAATATTTTACAATAAAATTGACAAGGAAACTGTACTTAAGTTGAACAGATGAGTCATGGCATCAGTGTTATGATATGACGACGAAAACATCGAAAGCTATCAGTTTTTTTTTTTTTTTAACAGGGCTCAATGTGATGTCCTCAGATAACTTTTTTTGACCAACTAACGGCAGACCAAAACTGAAAGATGTTATATTTGCAATGATAAAACGAGAAACCCAACAAATACTGACATTTGAGAAGTTGAAAATGAATTTTTTTTGGACATTTAAATTTTGATTTAATTTTATAGTTTTAAGACGGGTTGTCGTGAAACACAGTGTACTTCTTTGCAACAAAGTGCCATTTAACACATGGTCATCATCCTCAACCCCACATCCAAAATTACATTTCTTTGTAGTTCCTGTCCTCGTCTGGTGACTCCTTATCTTGATCTCGACTCCTTGACCTGCCTGATTCTCAGACGTTGCTGATGCTTTGCTTCATTCTGCCATGAGCCGTCCTCTTGAAATGCCACTGTGGCGCCTATCTCCATGGCAACCCCTCTGCCTCTGACATCAGTACCACCACTCCACAGCCAATGGGAAAGGCAGGGAGAGAATGCGAGCCTTGACACTCTGAAATCCTGTTGTGCAATTCAGAAGGAGATGTAATTTGTGTAATTTGGGTGATTACGCCTGCCAAGACAAGCACAATGACTTCTGGTTCAACAAACAAGTAAAACATTCACGCACACTGCTGCTTGTTGCATTGAAGCTGATATTGATGTTCATCATCAAAACCTGACGCATGCATTTTATTACTGAGCTGCTTTCTCATGATGACCTTTTATGTGTTGCATCCACACATTTCTCAGGAAATGGACTGATTTGAAAAGAGCACAAACCTGTTTGCTTCAGCCACATTACACAATATGAATGTGTTGTGGTCTGTGAGAGAAAAAAACAATGACCGCAATGTCATGCAAAGTAAAATTTGCAGAAGTGGTCAGACGGCTTTGAATATATCTCTTGGACTCATTTTTATATCAAAGCATTCTTGCAACAGTCCAGGTTCCATCAAAACCAGCACACACGAGTGCTGTTACGGGTACTAAGCTTTTTGAGTCATCTTTCAAGTGAATTCGTGCTCCTTTGGGTACAAAACAAAAAATGTTAAATCTGCATCACTGACAAACTCAGGGAGGGCCGTCCTACATACTTCAGCTCTCATGTCTCTCACGCTTTGTGAATCTTTTTCTGCAGTCTCAACTGTTGTGCATTGTTAAAGCACCGTCAAGATGAGCCACTTATTATCATGTAAATCATATATTTTTACGTCCTTTTTTGTAAACTTTGTCTTTGAAGCAGCATGGGCCTACCGCCCCTTTGTCTAATGTAAGAAATTATAAGCTTAATATACAAATCACCAGTGTGGTTTGATAAATGAGAGTCAGCAGACAGATGTGGCTGATTTACCTTGAGGGTTGTAGAGAAATTGTGTCAGGATGAACAGCTTTTTTTAATTGAAAGTGAATGCTTTTTAAATGTTTACTTTGTCCGCTCCACAGTCCAAAAATGTTAAATATAATATTACCGAAAACCAGCAAATCTTCATATTTAAGAAACTGGTATTAGAGATCCTTTGCTATTTTTGCTTGATTAAACTACAGCTAAGTAGGGCTAAAACAAGTTACTAATCAATTTATTCTCAGTGTATTTTCTCTATTAATCGCCTGGTCTTTGAAATGTTAGAAAACTGTGAGAGAGGCCATTTTACAATTTCCTAAAAGCAAAGCTCTTGTGCTAATTGGTTATCGTCATTCAGGGATACAAGAGGATACTTAATTTAATTGGCAGAATTTTGATGTATGCAAAATAAAACCAAGTGAATCTGAATGTAGAGACTCTACTGACGATAGAATCTACGACCTTGCTGATAACAAGCTCAAACAGAGATACCAAGGTCCGTGTGTTTGGTCAGCACCCGAGAGCTGGAAGATATACAGCAGTTCTGTACGGCATTGACTGAGTGCTTATAGGCATAGAAATAAATAAAAAAAAGAGAGGGGGAGATAAGTGCTTTTTGTAGGAGGGATGCCGTACTTCACATTAGACAAGACTGTACAGTATTTACAGTGTTTTTACCCTGTGTGGGTTACACTGCTTTCACCACTGATGGGCCTCCATCCGCAAACCCGTGTTTAACTTAAATGCTCACACTAAACGCTAAGGAAAACGTTAGCGTAGTCATCCTACCTTTTAAGGTTGCATAAAGGGGCCATTTAGACTCATCAAAAAAAAAAATTCTGTCAGACCTCTCTCACAGTAGACACAGCTGTTATTTACACATGCGAGAGAGGTTCTCTGCATTCAGTATGTCATTCAACTGGGTGTGTAACCGAGTTTACATTTAGCTTTTAAGGTGAATGAAGTACATACGTTTAATCTGATGTCATGCTGGTTTCTGTGATGAGGGATTCATACCCAACAATGTAGCAATACCTAAAGATATGGACAGGACAGAAAAAGAACAAATGTTAATTGTTTGCCAAAATGTCTTCATTTAGTCAACAATAAAAGTCATCTGTATTTAGCCGGATTGTTTTTAATGCCGTCTCTTTTAAGCCTGTTGTGTAATCCAGTTGCTATTTGAAGAAATTAGAATAGTGAAAAGGCTCCAGATTCAATCTTACTAACTGAAAAATAATTCATATTAGGTGCTAATGCGGTAAATAAATTTGATAAATCACATATCTGCTCATAAGAGACAATAAAGGAATGAGGAGAGAGGAAATTAAGGGTTTTTTTTAGTGTTCACATTTAATTGCAACATGTAAACTTTTTTTTCGTCTATGAATGTTAACAAATGTTCTGTAATAACTCGACTCCATGGCTGTAAGTGGCTTAATTATAGCCAATATCTCACTTCTTCCAAAAGTATTTTGTATATTTACATGCTAGCACAAACACTGAAATTTACCATTGTTCGTACAGATACTATAATTATTAAGAAATCATATGACAGCAAATGGATTAGCCAGACAGTTAGCTGACTGAACCTTGATGAATCGTTGTGTCATCATTAGAGATGTCGACGGCTAACCATTCATTTTGACCAGTTATGCATGTTGGTAGGTCAGTAGGTTTATTTGTTGCTAGTGGCTTCACTAGCTAGCAGTCTGAGGTTAAAAAAAAAAAAAAATTAAGCATGCTTTACAAAGCTCGATGTGAGAACATTTGCTACAGAAAGGCAGCAAACTAAAACGTAAATTGTGTGACCCTGGCTGCAATATCAAAGGATGTCATGTAGCCAAAGATCACATTGCTGTTCGCTGCGGGTAGAAAGTGTAATGCGTGTGGTCTACTTGAGACTGATGCTGCTAGTCAGTGTGGTAGATGGTGAGGGATTTCAGAGAGCTAGTTTGGTACCTCAAGCATGAGTAGGTTATGTCATGGAAAGCTACAGTGACTAAACACACTGAAAAACAGTTTGAGAGGAAGAAGGATGGGCTAAAAGCCAAGCTAGCCAGAATCTATAGAATTCAATTACGTAACGCAATTCAGACTGTGTACACAGATTGTGGAGGATGAGTTAAAACATCTCTCAGCCTGAGTAAAGAAGCTGCTCCGTAGTCTGATGATAAGGCAACAAATAATTCTGTGTCTTTTGCAAGACAACGAGAAGGTGAATAGACTGTGGATGGAGTGGGTGTTGTCTTTTGTAATACTTGGGCTCTGTGCGGGCACCTAACCTCACTGATGTCACTGATGCTCTGTTGTTGGGTACCAGTTACTGGCAGTTTTAGTCACCCACTGCAGACTCTCCTTGTCCTGGGCCGTGCATGAACCATGCTGGTTTTGATGTTACCAGTCAGGATGCTTTCTGTCGCTCCTCTGTAAAAGTTGAGCAGAAAACCGTTGTGGACTTTTTTTAACCAGGGTGGAGATGTTTGATGACCATGACAAGTTCTCTGTGATGTCGATTTGATTCCCAGAGACTTAAACCTGTTCATCTGCTCCACCTCAGCTGCACTGATGCTGACAGTTTGCATTGCATTGCTACAATAAGATAAATTGGTGATGATCACGTATAAAACTGAAATCTCTTTTGCTGAAAGAAAACTTGGCAGTGTTACTAAGGTAGAAATGTATTGTTCAGTGTAATTGGGGATTTTTGTCATGGTGTGTTTTCCCTTATAAAGGCAGAAAACAAAACACAAAACAGACCGGTAAAGTGAGTCAGGCTGCCTTATCAATGGCTCTTCATGTCTGTTTCCTTCATGAAGGCAACATAGCATCATAAATCATCGAAGACTTGTTTGTGCACCAGTATTTTATTTATGTCCTTTGTTTTTAACAACGGGGTGATGAAGCAAAGCTAGTTTGTGAGCTTAGGAGGGAGGCTCTTGTAATCACAAACACCTCACAGTCACCTTGCCAAAAAAGGATGATTGGGGTCAGTACACAGACAAACAGGAAGTTATATTATGATAACCACCAACCCAAATGCTGGCAAATCTGTAACATTTCCCTCAGATAAATCTATGTGTGAGCAAATGTGCAAACAGAATTTATTTATTTGTTTTTTCTGCTTGTGTCAAATTGTGATTTTACTTCACTGAAGACCCCAATGAAAAAAAAAACATTGTTCTACACACAGAAAGCCATATTGTGAGAACTATTGTAGGCAATCATCAGTAAAGCCTGAGTGAACCTGTCAGTGACAGCAAATGATATATAATGAAAAGTTCAACTGATCTCTGTGCAGAAACAAAATGAATAATACAGGTGCATAGATCAAATGTAGAATAAGTTACTGAGAAAACATCAGTAGTAAGTAGATTATTGGTTGGTCTAAGTAGATAAGAAACAATGAGAACATGG
Source organism: Lagodon rhomboides (assembly GCA_039737535.1). Lineage (NCBI taxonomy): Eukaryota > Metazoa > Chordata > Actinopteri > Spariformes > Sparidae > Lagodon > Lagodon rhomboides. The sequence goes on along the minus strand of CM077791.1, from coordinate 18,065,020 downwards.
AGGGATACAGATTTTGGTAGCAGCGTCCTTGAATACTGGTCTTTAAAATGAAAATTAGGGCTGCAACTAATAATTATTTTCATTATTTTTCAGTCTGTTCAGTTTATTTTCTTGATTAGCAAATGCATTTGGTATATTAATTGCATTGCAAAAGTGCCCACAACACCCCCTCAGAGCCCAAGTTAATGTATTTGATGTCTTGTTTTGTCTAACAGTCCAAAAGCCAAAGATATTCACTATACAGTAGAAACCAGATAATTTTTTTGAACCTTTTGCTTACAAAATGACCAAAACACTTAATTAATTCTCAGAATTGTTGCCGATTCATTTCTTGACATTTAACCAATCAACCAATAATTTTTGCTGTAATGGAAATATAAGGACAGCAAGTGATGAATAAACCCTTCAATACATTTGTCAATGTCATATGAGATTTTGACTTATATTTGCATTTTAACATTACTTTAGATCTTTTAATAAGTATTACACTAGATATATCATCAGTATATCAAAAGTGATAAAACTGAATGTTGTTGTAACACATTGAATAATCAGGGATGTGATTGATGACTTCCTGTGAGTGTACTGTAAGTGGTATAATCCAAAGACCCTCTAATCCTACAGTGAATTTTCATGCAACAAACAGCCTCACTGCACACCAGCCTGAAACTGTTTGAAGTCAGTCCCTCCAACCTGACGCTTCAGCTTGTGTTTCCTTTAAAGCCTCAGCAAGGCGTTGGACTCTACAATGTCTGTCTAAGTTGTGCATGGACGTTCATATCTGCACTTTCTTGGTACGCATCGGCCTGTAGCATAGGGATCTTTTCCCCTTCTTCCTTCAACCCAACCCCTTGTACATCGTCATGGTAACAGCCCTATTGCATAACACATTGGCTGCAGTGTAAAGCCTTGTATTCCCATCTCCTTGGAAACTGAACCCCCCCCTCCCTCTGTGCTTCTTCCTGAGCACTGAGCATGCTCACAAAACAATACAGAAGCAGAGGAAACAGGGAAGGAAGCTCGGAGCAGATTCTCTCCCCTCTTGCATCCAAGAGCCTGCAGCTGTTATTGTCACAAGTGCATCTTTATTAAGTAAGGCACAGACATTAAATTAAAAAAATAAATAAATAAAATAAAACAGCATGAGTAGAATGGTATCAAGCAAGTCCACTGTAGTTTAAGACCAATCAAAGTCTGTGTGGGGGGAGTTAATTTTCCTGGCCTTTCAAATGAATATAATACTGAAGAAAATGCAGACAGTTTTAAATATCTTCACTTATTTATTATTAGTTGCATAGCATGGACAGAGAGAGACTTTGTCCACGTTACATACAGTATATTTCATAAATGAAATGTGAAATGCGTGTGAAATTTATCATCACTGGGCCACATTTTCCTAATGATGCTTGGATCCCTCATTCTCATCTCATTGTGACACAGTAGACCAACACACCATGATTCACCTCAAACACAAACAAGCGTCTCTTTCTTTCACACAGGCAGCACGACACCGTATTACACAGGTGCTACTGATGCCTATATTGCAATTAATAAATGGTATTGTCTGAAACTATATCTTGTTTGAAAATATATTGATAGATCTTAAAAGGTTGTTATACCGCCCAGCCCTACCTGCAAGAATTGTATCTCTCTTCATTATTGTCAAAAATGTCTATCACAGCTAGACATATAAGCAGACCTAAAACCATGTTCACACATGCACTGCCACCCTGAAATTCTCTGACATTACCTGGAGGAGCTTTTAAGTTTAACTGCGCATTAAACGGACTGCCCTAGTCCAAAGTCTGTGATGTCGGATTGAGCACATGTGTAGAGCAGGTAATTGTCTGGAGGATTCCAGCGAGTGAATGGGTTTGTTGATGATGTTGCGCGGTTATAGCTGCATCATACTCTTTTCTGCTTAGCTGTATATATTGTTTACCGCTCTTTTTTTTTTTTCTATAGGGATACCTCCAAATGCATGTAGCATTGACATCAGTGTATAAACAGCCATAATTTGCAGATGAGTCATTTCTCCTCCTGTTGCAGTCGCTAACCGAGCTTCACCCCTTGCCTAAACCAAATGGTATTTCCAGTAGGCGAGAAGGCATCTGACGTGGACAATCTGCTGTTGTATGCGATATATATAGAGGTCAACTCGTGAAAATGTCCAGACCTGATTCTCCAGGACTAAGAAAATGAGAAATAGCTTAAGAAAACCAGAAAATATTTATCTTTGTGAAACTTGAACCAGTGAATTTGGGTATTTAAAAATTGGCAACAGTTTCCATGCTGCCTCCCATCAGATTGAGCTACTGTGCAAAACATAAGGAGCGCTTTGCCAATGTTTGTACAGTGAGGAATTTTCAGTCAGCTGTTTAGACAGGTGACACCATCAGCTGGCTGTGAGCATTGAGCCAGGTGTGGTCTCTTTGCCAGACATGGCTAATTCACCTCAGTAATAATCAAAACCATCAAAAATTGCTGATTGCCTGAGAGCACCATTCTCAGAGTTCAAGTCCACCCTTCAGTGGTAAGACAGAGTAGCGCAGTACACCAAGGAAAGCATATTCATACTACACAGTTAAGTTGGTGTACTTTGTACTTCCTCAAAGTGCTCCTTCTGTTACACTTCCGGTCAAACCTACAAGGAACCGATGTGCTTGCCTCAGTAAACATGGTGAACTGTAGTGTCAACTAAGATTGTCCCCACTTCTCTCTGGGCTAAACACAGCGGCTGATATCCTTTTTTGTAATGTCCCATGCAACTGATGTCATAAAGTGGCACACACTGTATAAATCATTAAGATGGGCGGTAACAAGTTTAGTGCACTTTTTTTTAGAAATGGTTTTTAATAGGGCCTGGAGCCCTATTGTGATGAAATCATTATCCATTAACCTGTCAATTATTTTTACGAGGATTATTATTTTTATCTATAAAATTTCAGAAAATGTTAAATGATCCCTGTGATCTTTTGACAGCTGTGGATCTTTGTTGTATATAGATAAAAAGTCAGAATTTCTCCCAAGCACTGGGCTACATCTTCAGGTTGCATCTTTTCTTCTATCAACTGTGATTATAGAAGGAGAAAAAGCAGCAAACCATCACTAAATAACTTAACTAGAGCTGCAACTAACAATTGTTTGTATTATCAATGAATCTGCCAATTATTTTCTCAAATGATCCTTTGGTCTTCTTACAGATTGTAGGAAAACAGCAAAAATGTTCATTTCTCCAAGTGCAAGAAATCTCAAACCAAGACGTCGTCTTATGTCCCGTTTGTCAGACCAACAGTCCAACCCTAGAAATATTTCCAGAGATATAAAATGGAAAAAGGAGACAATTTTCACATTCTAGGAGCTGGACCCAGTGAACATTTGGCATTTTTGCTTGATGACTGGCTGAAAAGTTAGTAAATTTATAAAAATGTGTTGATTAATGAATGTGTAATTCTTTCAGAACTGGTGCACAATCCTGTTTATACAAGCCAAATGACACTCTTATTCTTTAAAAGAATAGAGAAATAATAAGCCAAATTGCATTTATTTTCATACAGTTGGAGATAGCAAAGCATTGTGAAGACAGTCTGCTTGAGAGTTAACATTCTGCATTAGAAAAAAAATCGGTGGGGGTTGTACCATTGACTGTTCTAAAAACAATCTGAAGATATATTTGTGCCAAAATGGCTCTGCCCTGGATCAGACGTTGGCTTTGATGAATAAGTCTTGTAGCTTCTCGCTACATAAGGGTCTCTTCTGCTGTAGAACAGTTACATGGCAAACTGTTCCCTCCCACACACACACACGCATTCCTCTCACACAAGTGGAAAGGAAGGTCACTCATATTTCCCTTGCAGAAGGCAGGCACACTTGTGTTTACATTTCAGTCCCTACACCCCCATCACTATAGCAACTCATTTTTCTTATTTTGTCATACTATGTGGGTGTTTTTCACTCAAGTGTTGTTTGTAATGTGCAGAAATATCCTCACTGTTGGCTAGATGTAAATGATGAGGCTTAAGGACTTATGTAAACTATAATGCAAATTTTCTCCATTTCTTTTTTTTTTTTAATGTGAAACACAGCTTCATTGGGCAATATCAGGTTTGTGTTGGCACCAAATGGCTGCAAGTTGCGACATTTTGAGACCAGATGACTTAGACATCGAGAAAATCTTGGAAGCTGACAGCAGTAATTTGCATTTCTTGGCAGTAGGTGTTGAGCTGGACTTGGTTTTGATGTGTCAATTCCTGTGCACTGAAGATGTCTGGCCAGTTTATGCACCCAGTCATAAATTGTATTGTTTGTGACAGCCTTCAAAATAGGTCGACTGACTTTCTGTTACATTAAAACCTAAATGTGCTTTCCTGATCAGGAACCCAATAATGTCATGTATAAGTAAAAAATGATATGAATGTATTAGTAACATCACTTGAAGGAAACACCAACATTTGGACTTTTTTTATTCCCTTTTTATTGGAATTAAAAAATATGTAGATGACTGCTTTTTGGGGATGAAGTTGGCGTGTAAAATGCAGGTTAAAATACTTCCAGATGATTGAGCATGAAGAAGTCTAAACATTAAGCCAGTGAAAAGAGTCAGTAATTCAACAGAGGACATGTCTGTACCTGAAATAGTGTGGAGGAGGTGTATCACAGGCCAGGCCAAGATTTCAGAATGGAATAGAACAATTAGTCGGCTGGGTGTAGGCACACACAGACAATCAGTCTGACATTTTTACACATGTGAGACAGTGACTCAGTTTTTATTTTTCATTGCATTCTGCTTAATTTGAAAAACAGAATTTTGTAGTACAATAAGTTAATCATCAAAATGAAATGCAATACCATCTAGTCATTGTCCTGTTCTAACATCAAACACGCACCTAAACATGACAGCTGCTAGAAAACTGCTTTGACTGCTTAAAAGCTTTTTAAGCACACTGATACCAAGGAATATAATTAAAAACATACAGAGTAAACAAAAATCCAATGCTCTCAAAAGATGGTAGACATCTTACTACGGACACATAATCTAAATGCGCTACTTACAAGTCCAAAGAATGTTTCTAAAAACTAAATGATATCAAGATATCCTATGTTTCTTTAATGTGAAAAGGTCATTGGCTGACCTGCAAGACTTTGCAGCTGGACCAATCAGGGATCATCTCTGAAGTCAGCTGGGCTGCTAGTCATCGTATTAAACTGATGGTTGTTGTCGGTCAGGTATCTGCACATAAGTAGCTCTTGTGTAAAGCAATATTGTCTGTGGCTGGAAGCTTTGTTCCACTCCTACATTCCTTACTTTTGTCTAACAGCTACTGCAGCAGCCTCGCTGTTTTCTGCTCCACACTGTATCAGATGAATATTTTCCATGTTAAGGTATTGCTAATGCAACCAAACATTTCCTGCAGTTACTACTTCACATTAAAAACTTTCCACTGGATAACCACAGGAAGGAAGCAGCATTTGACACCAAGGTCAGCACTTGACAGCTACCATTCAAAAAGACTTTGTCTTTACAGCAATATATACGTTTTTTTCTATTATTTCTTGGCAGTGGATCATTTTAAAATATTAAAACGGGTAAAGGTGAAAGAAGAATCAGCCACACTGAATTGCTGCTCCACACAGAGCTGCAAGTGGCAGATGCTAACTGCAGTTTGTGCATACCAACAAACCTCCAAAATATTATCAAGCTTAGTAACTTTTTGTTTAGTTTTATTATGGGTTTGTGCCGCAACTGCTTCACAGGCTTTAAGCAGCAAGCATGTTTGCTCACGACACAGCTTGGTGTGATAACCCAAGCGTATGTAAAGTGGTGTTATTAGCACCTATTGCAGAGATACAAGTGCCATCCCAACCCAAAATATACAAAACATGAACTAAAGTATCACCCTCTTGATCAAAGGTATTTTAAAATGGGTTTTTTTTTGTTTGTTTTTTAATACATACAAATAAACAGTATTTTGCTCCTTCGATATAATTGTCTTAGTTTGCTTTAATTAGTTTTTTTTTTTCTTGTTCTTTTTAACATAATCCAGCTCTGCTTATGACCGGGACAACAAGATACGTGTGGCCATTAAGAAGATCAGCCCCTTTGAGCACCAGACATACTGCCAACGCACCCTGAGAGAGATCAAAATCCTTCTGCGCTTCAAACACGAGAACATCATCGGAATAAACGACATCATCCGCACACCAACCATTGACCAGATGAAAGACGTGTATCCTTTCACACAATTCGTATGATTTGTTGATGTATGAAATGTCAAGATATGCTCCAATCATAGAATGTGTAAGTAGTGACCAGAGCTTCCAGGTTTGAAGAGTAAATCCTACGTACGTCTCTTAAACCTGCATTCTTTCTAATGGCCAACAGGTGATGACTGATTTAAAAAATAAGCCAGATTGTATGTAAGCTTATGAAACATATACCCTAGTTCTCACTTGATTTATTACTGCAGTAAACCATTTCCTAAAGAATTTCTACTCTCAATCCCTGGTTTCAATATTCTTAAGTACAGCATAATGTTTATTTTGCAAACTATGGTCCCATTTAGAGTTAAAAAAAAAAAAAGCATGGTATGCTTCAGGGCGTGGCTACTATGTGATTGACAAGTCACTACCACATCATGTCCTCAGGTTCCCAGTTGGATCCAATCAGGAAATCCTCTCTAGGTCCACCCTCTCATCCAGATATGGTCCAAAAAAAACAAAAAAAACACAATGGCGACGGCCGTAATGCAAAACTCGAGGCATGAAAACATTGGCCGACATACCAGTGGGGGATGACAGTGTAGGTTTACACTTGGTTCTCATGCATTTTATGTGGCTTCAGGTTTGGCTTTAACTGTATTAATATGCTTTTTCATGCTTTTGTGGTTTATCACATTTAAAATGACTTCTTTGTGTTAACAGTGAAGCCGTTCTTACACTCCAGCATTTGTTGTTGAAGAGGGGGGTTTCAGTTATATTATATTACATAATAGCCACCTGTCACCATATATTTGGCAGAGTGGCTCTTCATTGTAGCCCAGCAGCAACAGTAGCAAACTGGTCGAGTCCATAGTTACTGTCAGTTTAATAATGCAGTGTGAGTGGTTTAACACACTCTGGCTGTGACTGACTTAAGCCCACGGCTAATCAGCTCAGTGTTTCCTGCTTGCCAGTTAACGTGAGCATTCACCCAAACAATAAACTCTTCCAGATAAAATATCTGTCCTATTCAGAAATTAGCTTTCTTTCACCAAGTGATGTAGGCCCACAGGGGATGAAGATGGCTTCAGTATGTTATATTCAGCTCATTTAACTGCCCTGACACCTCAGGGATTTGACAGCATTGTGCGGTTGGCCGAAAATAAGAGTCATGTCAGCAGTCTGACTATCTATTTTGCCATCCTGCTGTAACACCAAAATCAAGATAACTGTCTCAGCTAAATGAGGCAAGGTTTTTTTGTTTTCTTTGCAATGCCAACAAAATCCATTTTGACTGTAAAACCTGAATATAGTTTGGATACTAGTGCTGGGTATTAAAGATGAATGGAAAATAATGGATTATGACTTCGTTGTACTTAAGGGGTCGGCTGCAGCAGCTTGAATGAAGGAAAGAAAAAATCACACATACTGGTACAACTAAAATCCGGTTGGTCAGAGAGTTTTAGGCCCTTTTCACACCAGGTATTAACATCCCTCCTGAATGATCTGATCACAGCTCAAAGAGCTATTACAGAAGAAGTTTCTTTAACGTGGTGCTGTGCAGATATATTGTGCAGGATCTCATGGAGACGGACCTGTACAAGCTCCTGAAGACTCAACACCTGAGCAACGACCACATCTGCTACTTCCTCTACCAGATCCTACGAGGGCTCAAGTACATCCACTCTGCCAATGTCCTGCATCGCGACCTGAAGCCTTCCAACCTCCTGCTTAACACCACCTGTGATCTCAAGGTAGTGTTTTTAAAGAGAACTTTAACACTACAACATTTTGTTTCATATATTATTTTGGGTTATTATTTTCATGCTATAAGTTACCAAATTAAAATTCAGTGTGGCTTCCTCTATCTGCAGTCTTTCATTGTCTGGTCACTCCTCTTTCTGTAGATCTGTGATTTTGGTTTGGCTCGTGTGGCCGATCCTGACCACGATCACACCGGTTTCCTAACAGAGTATGTAGCCACTCGTTGGTACCGAGCACCTGAGATCATGCTCAACTCCAAGGTGAGTGTCCTCACCTGCTGTCAAGTGTTGATATGATTGCAGTCAGGCATAAATGGATGAGTGAAATATGTTTGTGTTTTTTTTTTTTCACTGAAGTATTGTTTTGTTTTGAGAATGCTTACTGTTGAATATGCTTTTGCAGTATGAGTTTCTTTTTGTATTTTTTGACCTGATATTAGATGTCTTGAATTTGATTTCAGTTTATATGAGCTTTCTCTTAAAGTTTTAATTCTAGTTTAAAGTTATTTTTTTTTGCTTTTTGATAATTTTTGTTTTAACAATAGTTAAACAGTTGATGAGAATGTTGCATGAACATTGTGGTAAATAATTATTTGTCTGCTCTACAAATGTAAGTAAATGTGAGTTAATGCCTTGGAGGAAATAGTCCACCAAATGATATCACACTGACTTGAGATATACTGTATTCGTGACTGTGTCTTTGTGCCCCTCATTCTCAGGGCTATACCAAGTCCATAGACATCTGGTCAGTGGGTTGCATCCTGGCTGAGATGTTATCCAACAGACCAATTTTTCCAGGGAAGCACTACTTGGATCAGCTTAACCACATATTGGGTAATAATTGTCTTTCTTGCCGCTATAATATTGTGGTTAAACCAATTACTGATCTTAGCAAGTGGTCAGCATTTTCATGTAAAAATGAGTGATGAATGTTCTCAGTCATCCTGCTCATGGTAATTCTAAGTGCTGTATCGTAGGCAACTCAACTTGTTTACATTTCTTGAAGACGTTTCACCTTAAGGACACCTGTGAGTCATTAGGACCACTTGTCGGTTGTTGACTTAACCGGTTGCTAGGCCTAGGTGAGCCCAGGTGTGAATGGCTAACAGCTAACTCTGTCAGCAGCAACAGCTTCCTGGTGCAAGGTCCATAGATACTGTAGCTGTCAATATGCATTTATCAGATCACACTTTTTGTGTCTTGGTGCTAGACCACATGTTACCTCTCCTTTCTGTCATATTGTTGTTTGTTCACACTATTGTTATTTTTTCTCAAGAACCCCCCCCCCCACACACACACACACACACACACACACACACACGACTGAAAACTTGAAGCAGGGGCTGTGTGAATTAGTAGATAGTGCATTTCATTTAGAGTTGTGCACTCACCAACAGTCATATATAGAATCAGAGAGTTATTCATCTTTATAATCTTCTCCTCAGGGATCCTTGGTTCTCCCTCTCAGGAGGATCTCAACTGCATCATCAACGTCAAGGCCAGGAACTATCTTTTGTCGCTGCCTTTGCGCTGCAAAGTGCCGTGGAACCGCCTCTTCCCCAACGCTGATCCCAAAGGTCAGAATATGTCCAGTCTTTGAGGTTTGAGTTACTAGGGACAAAACTGAGAATTCTTTGGCAGAATATCCTTTTGTTAGAGGCACAGTTGGCACAGGGACAAAACAGGGGGGCAAATTAGTTAAAGACAGCTCTCAATTTTCCTGAATCAGTAATGTCTTATAAAATGTGTAAAATCCCAAACTGTATGTAGGGTGTGATGGTGCCCTCTAGTGGACAGGCAAGCTCACTGTTTTTTTTACAGTCCTTAATTAAATGTTCTGATCCTTGTGCTGCAGCTCTGGACCTGTTGGACAAGATGTTGACCTTTAACCCTCACAAGAGGATTGAGGTGGAGGAGGCCCTGGCGCACCCCTACCTGGAGCAATATTACGACCCCACAGATGAGGTGAGACAGTCTTCATAGGCTGTTCTGCGTCAGGCTGGTGAACAGGCTGGTGCACTAGAATTAGCTGCTTTGTTACATCAACATGTCCTCTCTGCTTTGTCATGTAGCCTGTTGCTGAGGCCCCATTCAAGTTTGACATGGAGCTGGATGACCTACCCAAAGAGACACTGAAGGAGCTCATCTTTGATGAAACTGCACGTTTCCAGCGTGCCTTTAGGTCCTAACATCTCACATAGGTAAGTCCACGCCAATGCAGTCCAGCGTAGAACTTAAAAAACAGCAACTTAAATACAGAGAGAGACGGTGTTTAGAAGCACAGGTCCAGAAGTCTTGAAACAACCAACTTTTCATGGTAAAAAAAAGCTCAGGGTGATCCTCATTGCAGTCAGATGTTCCCGCCTCCGCTGTTTTGAAAATGCGGCACAGTTGAGTATCCATCATGAAAACTACTTCAAGCAACAAAACTGCGAGTGAGTGTACTGATTCATTCGTGCTAAATTTAACGGCTCACTGCTCACTGCTCGGCTCACTGAGTTGAAGTAAAGACCTCACAGAGTACACTATTATATAGATTTAAATTGTGCTTTTGTAGAGTGTGCAGTAGAGGTTCTTCACCAGGATAAAACCACTTTAAACGCCTTCGATCTGAACTGGCACTTCACCAAGCATAATTCTGCTATATTGCTCTCAGTTTGCATCCAAAGCAAAATCTTAAATTGTCTTACATTTTGTGCTTGATGTTCAGACATAAGGTGTATCTAGGTCTCTGGAGGCAGGACTGGTACCTAGCTTTATGCATAACCATCCAAACATTGATGTAACCCTAGATAATGTTCCTTTTAACAAATATGACATTTTAAAAGAAATAAAATTAATGAAAAGTTGATTTAAAAGCAGATGGCACTTAAATCATCCTTGATATGATAATTGCCCCAAAATGTCCTATTTTAATTCAGGAGCGGTTGACTTGAGATAAGATGTATAATTTATTAAACTTATCTTAAATGAACTGTTGAATGTTAAGTGTTGCACATCGATTTTTATTTTCTTTATTTGGTGCCAATCAAAAGGTGTCCAGAGCACCAATAGCTGACATCTAAGGGTCTGATCAAATTCATTCTATTATTACATGTACTCTCTGGTTTGAGACTATTTTATCTAGACAAAGTTCTCATATGGCTGTTTTTTAAACACATTTATATTTCTCAAAATAAGGTATCAAGAAAGGTTGTTTTGATATTGGTAGTACAACTCAGACTTTTTATCTGTCCTAGTCTCGAAAAATTTCAATTTTGCAAAGTATTTTTTTTATTTTAGGAATGTAATGCGACACATTTTAGGATAAGTGCAGTGAGCTGTTCTGTTTAAGGAAGCTGCTGGCTCATATACGCATATAAATCAAAGTTTGAAACACTTTTTATTTTTGCCGAATGCAAGGACAAAATATCAGCATACTTTTGCCTCTTTAGTTATTTAAAAACAAAACTAAAATGTAATCGTGCAAGAGGAGATAACGTGATCATTTCCCACACTAATGGCATTCCTCAGATGTGGTGTCTTTTCCCCCCTGATCTCTGCTAACCACCAGCTGCTCCCTCTCAGGCCTCTTGCTGTGATAATAATTATCAGGGCTACATTTTATAGCCTATCATCCACTTTGTGTCAGCATATGTAATTACTGTGTTTCCTCTCTGCAGCATTTTGATGCGTAACATGAGCATACTAAAAAAGGAACAGAGTGTGACATCTCCTAAATTAGAGCAGCTGAAAGCACATCGCTGCTCTCTGCAGCAGCAACAGTTAAAATGTGTTGTCACAATTTACTTTAGGCACCTAATACACAAAATGTGTATAGTGATTGTGTAGTAAGAACCTTAGAGATGTTGACATTTAAGTCATGCAACTGCAGTGTAGTCTGTTTATAGTCAACAGGAGCTTTTTACTAAATGCGATTTAATTTACGCATGGGGAAGGGAATCGGGGTGATGCTGATTTACTGGACGTACATTGCAGCCCATTCGCTGGCTGCAGTGGTCTCACTCAGTAGTGGACCAATTCTAAGTGCTGTATCGTAGGCAACTGGACTTGTTAGGAATAAGACAATTTCTGAACTCCCCTCCTTGTTAGGACTAACTGCTTTAAAGCCTGCAAACTCCCCTCCAGTTAGTTAGAACTGAAGAAGCCTCTTGGATGAGAGGTGAAACGTCTTCAAGAAACTGAACAAGTCCAGTTGCCTACAATACAGCACTTACAATTACCATGACCTGGATGACTGAGAACCTTCATCACTCATTTTTACATGAAAATGCTGACCACTTGCTGAGATCAGTAATTGGTTTAACCATCCAGGTCATGGTAATTCTGAGAACCTTCATCGAGTCGCTCTTTAATCTTCAGTCAATTCAGTCAACAAAAAAGCTTTTTAACGTGACAGGGATGGAAAATGTTCACAATAAGCAACGAACAGCAGAACATACTACTGTAAAGAGAATATGTGTCATATTGTTCTTTTTTTTTATAATAACCTGGAGCTGGATCAAAAATGCAGCTGACTACTGGCAACCCTACCTGCTATAGGTGTAATCACTGTTGCTGTTGTAGTAATTATAGGCGTCAGAGTGACACAGATGATATTTATCTGTCAGCTAATTATGTAAAGAGGAAAACAAATGTGTGATAGCTCATCACACCATCACTGTTTCTTCTCCCCCCAGATGACTCTGTGAACTGGCTTCTGCGTTGCCACTGCTCCTACCCGCCTCCACACTGTTGCTGTGATGGTTTTTTGTTTTTTGTTTTTGTTTTATTTGGTTTTTATTTTCCTCTCCTGTTGTCCACATCACCTGGATTCCTTGGGTCTCACTCGTCAAGTCCACTTTGCTCAGGAATGGCATCAGGAATCAATCAATCAATCAATCAGTCAATCAATCAGTCAATCAATCATCCTCTGTTTCACTTTTTTTCTCTCTCTTTCTCTCTCGCTGTCTCTCTGAGGTGAGGGAGGGTCAGGGGGTCACGTCACAGCTTACAGTTTGGGGGTGATTTTGTGTTTTAAGCCAAGATAAACAAATTCTTTGTGTGTCTCAAAAGGCGTTTGGCTCTGGCTATTCCTTTTCAAGACCTTTTTATGTCATGCTGAATGACAGTGATAGACTAGCTGTTGTGTTTTGGTGCAGCTGTCGTGGTCATAACTCTGCCTACATTGCACAGACGACGGTAGAATACTTATAAGAATCATCCATCATAAAGAAGGTCTTTTGAATTTTCTAACCTTTGTCGCACTGTTACAAGGGATACCTTGATCTCTATCTTTATCTTTTTTTTTCTCTTTATCTCTGTTGAAAAAAAGAAGAACCCGAATTAAATCAACTGATTTATGCAATGAAATCACATTATCGGCCAGAGACTTTGTGGGCCACAAGCCATCACTTGGTGTTGATGAGGATCTATATTTTAACAAAGATCTTGTATTTTACTCCTTAAGACACACACACACACACATATGTATGTATAGCCCAAAGAGTCTTAAGATATTTTAATGGGAAGGGTGATGACAGAAGGTGAGTCAGCTAAATTTAGAACCTCTTCCCTGAAAACAATAAAAATGCCCATTTACATGTCTCATTGGCTTCAGTAAGATGTCAGGTTGTGTGTAAATGCACCAGATTTCAGGTGCTTTGAAAGGTTTCACCATCAATTTCTGCCTTAGCCATGAGAACCTAAAGGAAAAGTCTGTTTATTTCATACAAGTCTGTATGTACAGAATGATGTTTTTCATATTGGGGGGAAAATTAACTGCGTCAGGACAAGAATTCCGTTATCACACAGAACCTGTTCGGTCTGGAGAAGGTGTTGTCGTGCCTCCCTATTTGTCCCGTTTTCGTGTTTCCCTTTCCCTTTTTTCAGTCTCTGTCAGTCTCTCTCTCGCCTTGTTAGAATAATACTGTGCCCTTTGCATGACTGTTATAAGCTCTGTATACAAAGACGACTATGTTAAGTGCCACACAAGCCAGGCAGATCCGACGGGAGAGCGCCCAGGCTCTTTCTGTTCCACCTTTTGTGGTATGTCACATTTCCCAATCACACGGTGCTTTTTGTCCTGTTTCTTTCTTTTGCTTCAGCACTCTCTTTGTCTGTTTTTTTTTTTTTCTACACATTTCAATCTCCTCTTTTTAGCCGCACTCCATCTGCATGCTAAGACGTCTTGTTGTGGTTGCAAGGAGAATAACCATATATCTGTATTTATATCACAAAAACCACCAAACATGATGTTTCCTGAACCTGAGAAGTGGGATCCAGGTGTGAAACAGTTGAAATAATACTCAGATGTAAAAGATCATGTTTTACACGTCATCCTTTGGAAAGTTTTCTTTTCTTTTTTTTTGCTTTAAATTGCACATTTTCACGTTGATAACAGTTGGCAGTGTCAGTACAAGCTGACCACTGCAGTATAAAAGTACCATATTTTCACTTCTTGTCAGTAACTGCTGATTAAAGACTGTTGAATTTTAAGAATTTATCTCAAACGAAAGGAATTATGACTTAAAAGATTATATATGTGGAAAAAAACAAATAAGCCAGAAGCACTGAGGCTGTATCAACCAACCGTCTCATTTCATTTCAGTATCACTGCAGCATCTAGTGGCTGTCATTTCAGTTTGTTTACAAGTGGACCTCAAATGCATTCAGTTTCATGGTACACCTAGCCTTTTTTTGGTGGTTACAGTACTGAAACTTCGAAAGAAAAGCTCATTTGGCAATATGTGAATGACCTAATGAATGAAACAAAGTAGTATTCTTTACGACACTAAAGAATCTCAAAGTAGATTAAAGGCAAAATCTACCTGAATGGATTCCTCAAGAATCTTTCTCCGCTGGCACTTAAATTAAGAAATTAGAGATTTCAATCAACAATAAGACAATTTCTGAACTATCGAGCTACTTCGGCTGATTTTATTCATTCGTTCCAGTGACGACAACGATGCATGTAGTCTGTGACTTACGTATTTGGCGAGCTGTAAACTCATGATTTTTGTGTTTCACTTAGAAGATGAACAAAGCTAAACTCAACTCTACATTAGCATGCATGTCAAAAACCAAGTTTGAGTTGTACAAACATTTCTGTGAGGGCAGGACTGCTCTGGTCGGATTACATCACAGTGGACAGAGCCAAAGAACCACAGTTTAACTTTGTGTTTTTCTTTCCTTCTGGCTGGTAAATGTTCGACTGACAATGAGCCTAAAAAAGTCGGGGCTAAGAGAGGAGGACGCTAATGCTCTGCTGAAATGCACTCAAGCCATAATCAGTCAGTCAGTCTGTTGCACCTCTGAACGCACCCAACGGTGATGTCACAGCGTGTGGACACACCCTGGAGTACACTTCTACGTCACTGCAGCCACATTAGAAGTTAAACCACTGGAGATCTTCAAAAACAAGACTTTCAGATGTTAAGTTGAGCTTCGAGACTTCAGATTAATCTTTAATCATCTACGTAAACTAGCTAACCTGCTAGCATAAGATGACAAATGTGTGCTCATGATTTATAGAAAAATAACAGCCGGTATCTAGTTATTTTCCAGGTCTGTAAATTCCTCACATTCCTAGGAAGTTTTCTGGCTTGAACTATGTTATTTGGTACTTACTGCTGGTGGATTTATAGACAATGTTCAGTAGAGCAACAACAAACTATTAATTCCATCGTTGTTTAATTATTTTTACGATTGATCGTTTGGTCTAAAAAATAAATTGGATTTCTTTGGGTTTGAACATTGTGTGAAACGTTTTCGATAATGTAAGTGCACAACTCGAAAAGACATCCTAATGCAGACATGTGTATTTTGTATCTATAAATGGTGCTGTCCTTTCAAGAAAATTCTACACATTTAACCCAAATTAAGTCCATAATGTTGTTTCTGTGTTCATTACAATTACTGCAAAATCACACAGTTCTAAACAGGAAACTTTCAGGGAAATATTAGGAGATAATGGACCTGGAAAAGACGAGCGTTACCAGAAAAAAAATCGTAGAAATTTGGTCATTGGGGAAAAAGAAAAAAAAAAAAAGATTTGGAATCCCCTCTTTGCACACACCCAGAAAACTGTTTTTGTTGGTCCATTGACATTTGAAAACAAAGGTTTATGACCAAAACTCCATTGCAGAAATAACAGTTTTTGCACACAATTTCACCCGAGCGGACGTTTAACGTGAGGTAAAGACTCGTCTGTCCCAGTACTCCTCACACCCGCCGTACACACTCGTCTGTCACGCGACTATTAAATGCACTTGCTTCTCCAGTAGTTGGGATGGGACTTGTAATCCGAGGTGCCTGCTGGGACTTGACTTACTTGTAGATAGACTTTTTTTGGGGGGGGGGGGGTTAGTTGGAACATTAAGGGCACTGGAAACCTTACCGGGATTAGTTGTATAAAAAAAAAGCTTCTGCTGAGTTCTTTGTGCAACCTGTCTGTTTGTGCCTTTTTTGATAGTCTTGATATCCAAGATTTGATGTGCAGCTTTTGTTCAGTCGGGAATCCGTTGTAATCGCAGTATACGCGCTTAAAAATGAACACAATCAAGTCTGGGGTGGGGAGGGATCACGGGTGGGTATCCTTATCTTTCAGTTATGTAAATTTTAAAGAGATTTGTTGCCACAGCTGTGTGATTTGTGACTGTATTGAAAAGATTAAAAGCAAACATTTATATTTTTTGCGTTACCCTTTTTCCTTGAGCCTATTTTTTTCTCTCTCTTTTTTGATGTTTTTGTGCAGATATTTTTATTGTAAAATGAATGTTATGTTTCTATCAGACACTAATCTTGTTTGAGTTGTCTCCAGTGGAACTACTTCACTCTGTATGTTTTGATCAGTATAAACCTTTAATTGTGTAGTTAACATTTCTGAAAGAGAAAACAAAAAAAAATAAGATCCTTGGTTGTATTTTAAAGGTTCCTGTTTGACCTGCCATAGAAATTGTTTGAATTGATTGGTCAGTTTTATTTTGCTGTCGTGTGAAGGATTTGACTTGAACGAAGCATTTCCTTGCTATTATTAAAGACTGACTGCCACTTTGAAAAAAAAAATCTGTTTTTTAATGTTTGTTTTTTCTTTTTCTTTTTTTTTGCAACCTTGCCATGGCATTTAAATAGACGTTCATTAAAAACACTGTACCTTCATTAACATCTCTGTGAAGTCTCTTTGTAAGCCAGAGTTCAAGAAAACACGGCACAGATTTCAGAAGCATTAGAGACGACTTCTTTCAACGCTGTCGGCGTCTGTCATTACATACAGAACTGCAAAATAAGAGTTTCTTGGAGCAGCACAGTATACGATTAAATGTGTTTAATGAGAAGAATGAATATTCTTAATAAAAATGTTGTATTACTCAAAAATCTTGAAGTGTGGCCATCATTGCTTGCCACTTTTCACTTTGCAGTTATGTTCTTCACTGACGGGAATAATTTTGACGTTTTGGGAAACTCACTTTATTGAGAAGAGTTGGTTGAGAAGATTGATACAACTCCTCAGGTCTGTACGCTAAATATGAAACTACAGCATGTTAGCTTAGCTGAGCAGAAAGACTGGAAGAGTGGGAAACAGCTAAAACGTTAATATCAACTCTTAGTACCTCTCACACATTGTATGCAGGATCATTTTTACCATACAGTTGTCAGAGTGCTGTTGATCTTCTCAACCATTTAGCAAAAAGCCAACAAATGTATATATACTCTTTATAGGGTCATTAAATATAAGCGTACTTCACAAAAAGGCAGCCAGTAACACATCCCCAGTGATCGCTGGGGAGAAGCTTGAATATTTACAGGTTTTGTACGAAGGTACATGTCGACAACATGATTATACAGACAAGTCAATCCACTAAATGTCTCTTCACGGTGAGATTACAACAGTGATACACCAATTCAATGCGCTTCGTCCACATCAGTGCAGATACTATATCGGCAATCGTGTGATCAATCCACAGTGGGGAAAGTTTCTTTGTCAATCTCAGTGTGTAAAAACAAATTCAGTGTTTTCATACATCAGTTAATGTATTCAGTTATAAAGGGCCACCAGCTCAGTTTTTAGTCCCTCTGCAGTCCATGGCATCATGTTGGCTCACAGAGAAATGTCTCTGAAGAGTAACATCTGGTCTGAGTTGAGGAATTGGAAATCGATATCAGGAGAGAAAAGAGTGTGTGATCCTACACAACTTTCAATAAGGCTTGATTGTGTGCTCGAACTAAGTCCAAATGGTCACCTGTACAGATCTCCAAAGAGAAAATGGCACATTATGACAGGGGAGTAACACAAGCTGAGGGGTAAATACATCAGGGAGGTTCAGAGGTGGAGGAAGTACACAGTGGAGAAATACTCTGTTACAAGTAAAAGTCCTGCATTCATAAATTTACTGAAGCAAAAGAAAAAGTGTTGGCATCAGACTGTCTTATTCAGAGTAATATGTATTATATTGTTGATGCATCAATGTGTTCATGTTGAATCTGGCAAAGGTGGATCTAATTCTGCTTGTAGCTTGTGTGACTTCCACCACTGGAGAGGTTTGCTTCTTTTCCTCCTGTGGCAACTTCACTCTGTAATAACTAATAGTAATAAATACTCACCCTTAAATGTTAGCAGTTAGTAAATTAGGAAATGTGAACAGTCTATCTGTTTATTTTCAGAATCAGTAACAATTTTATGTCATAAAGCTGAAGTCGATATTAAAAAAAATGGGGGAAAAAGCAGAAGTACACGTCAATATAGGAAAAGGGACAGAAGCTCTGATGTTCAACAGATTGAATAATGTCACTCATACTGCACTGTAGCCACTTTATGCCAGTGTCCTTTAGGGGGCGCTGTCGTTCCGCCTAACAACACATCTGCAGTCTTTGTCCAGTGAGCGGTCTGATTCATACATTTGTATCATTCACTTTTGCAGCCTACAAGCCGTAACGAGATCAAATGTCTTTATATTTCTTCTGATTTTAAAAAAGTCGAAGTGTGGACTTTGAATTGCAGTGATTATAAACATCTGCTTTTAAAAAGAAGTGTAAATCCATGTTACTAACAAATTCAAGCCTAATTGTTTATATATATATAAAAAATCAGCATAACAAATTTAATTAAATAAATTGAAAGTGGATAAAAATGAAACAGGCAGAATCAGGTTTAAGATCATCTTAATGTTATACATGTTTGATAATATATGAAACAAAAAAAAACATTGTTAGAGCATGACGTAAATATATATATATTAAAACTACAGCAAACTCCAGTATAAACATCAATCAACTGTATTGATTTTGGGGGGGTTTGTTTACTCGCTCTTCGTTACCACGTGCTCGCTATGCGGCCGCGCATGCGCGCCATGCGGAATCGCTGCTTTTGGCACGCGTCTATGTCGGTGGCGCGCACAGCCAAAAACAACCCTGAGCCACGCGAGCGCGCCGTCCGGAGTCTGACCTTGTGTTATTGGCTGTCGGGCTCTAGCCCCGCCCTCTGTCGCGACGGATTGGTCATGCGGAGATTCCTCTTCTCGCTGATTGGACGCTATTTGTAGAACCGGCTGTGTAGCTAGGCTGCTGCTGCCTTAAAGTACCTCTTCAAAGATCAGATTAAAGACATTTTTATAGATGAAGACCAGTGCTTTCACTTGTGTTGGTCAGAAATAGCAGCTGACGATATTCGGCAGACATTTTTAACTTTTCGCAAGCTGTTCAAGCTACTTGACAAACAAGCTGAATAGTGAAAACAGAAACGTAAAAAAAATAAATAAAAAATAACTTACTAATAGTGTTGCCCTTAACCAAGATAAATAAATAAGTCCCCGTTAACCACGTTTTGACAAATGAATGTAGATTTTACAAACCTGCTATAAGCATAAACTACACAGCTGGCCCTGCTTTTCACCCCTGAAAATCTGAGAAACTAAGAAAACAAACTGTGGGGTGGCTGTTGTTTTCTGTGTGTTTCTTACATGTTGATAACTCACAAAAACAACGTGATAACTTCTAAAACATCTCACTGACAACTGAGCCAGATGTGGACGAAAGCTTCAGAAACAAGTAAGTTGTTCCTGGTGGTGGGATTTTATTTTGTCAAACACCCAGGCTATGTTTTCATTTTTATTTTTCAAGTTTCACGTTTTGGAGCATATTTTGAATAGCTGTATGTTTTCTGACAACTGGTGGTTGCTGCATATTCTAGTGAGTGCAGGCCTATTATTCCTACGACGTGTTTTTTTTTTCTTGTATGAAGTTGTTGATTAAGTTGTTCCACGTTGATTTTCCTTGCGCTCAATTCCCAATACTCTTATTTCCAGCTGCACCCGAAGGCAGCACGGGTAGATCAAAATAAAACACCGCTTCTTTTTTTTTTTTTTTTAATCTCCACTTTTTGTTTATGTTTCAGACCTAAATCGGATCGCGGTTTTTATACGAACGTGACTCTAAACGTATCCAAGCAGTTCTGTGACAGATCCGGGTCGTGTGCATTATTCAAAAGGCGCTGCGCATCACAGCTAATTAGGATTTCAGTATAAATAAGGCCGCAGACGGGACAGCTCGTCCTGTCCTGCCGCTGATGTCGGAGAGCTAAAGGTATATAGAGGTTAAAACCCATTTCAAAAAGCTGCGAGCTGCTCCAGCATGCACACACTCTGACCCGCCTCACGGATGGGACTCCACTCGACCCGGACCTCCGGAGACATCCCGCAGATTTCACGGGTTACAACGCAGACAGCCTGAAGATCCCAGCCGAGGAGATTTGATGTTTTTTTTGGAGACTTTTTAATGGCACGACCTAGACGAGCTGCTGCTGCTGCTGCTGCTGCTGCTACCTCTGTGGGACGGTGAAGGTGTCTTGATGTTTCTTTTTCTCTCCCTGCCATCATCCAGACTCCAGCTCCAGCGGGGACGCAGCCTCGTCGCCGGGTTGTTTTGGTTTCCGATGGGGGGAATGCGAGGTGTTTTTGGGGTGAGTGGAGAGCCAAGTGACCTGCTGGAGGACACGCGTGTGTTTGTGTCCGCCAGTCGCCGTGAGAGACTTGTGAAGTGTGCGTCCTCGTAGCGAGTTTGTAACACTTGACGGTGCTTTATGTTTGTTTCCCTGTTGCACCGAGGGGATTTATAGTGTTTTTCTATTTTAATACCCTGTTTTGATTCATCATAGGATTACGGGCTCCCGTGAGGAGCGCTGGCTGATGCGTGCGGTGCCGCTGAACGATAGGTGAAAAACACAGTAACTATCCTATAATATATGCATAGGAACTTAAAGTGATGTATTTATGTGGCGGTTGTATTAATTCCGAACCCCCTTGTTCCCATAGAATGACGGGATTTACGTGATTGCAGGCCTGCGATAACCCGCTTACATTAATTATAAGGTTACGATGTCTCCTTTCTGTGATGAGACGCGTTTTTTTTGCAATTTGATCTTCGAGTTACGTTCACGAGTATTAAAGAGAAAAGGAGAAATAAAAAATAATTTAAAAAAAAAGCCTTGCAGCTCCTGTCAGCTGATGATCCGCGCTATCTCCGCTCCGATCATCGCCTGTGCGCCTCTCTGGCCGCAGATCTCGGTCAGTTTGTGTGTGTGTGTGTGTGTGTGTGTGTGTGTGTGTGTGTGTGTGTGTGTGTGTGTGTGTGTGTGTGTGTGTGTGTGTGTGTTTTGGGGGGGCTTATGGTGCCACGTGAACAGGGGACAAAAACACAGTGATAGGATGGATTTCATAACGCGCAGCCTGCACCTCTGAGGGAAGCTGCGGTGTGCAGCGTTGTGTTTACATGCATCGCTGAAAGGTTTCTGGCCATTGCAACATCACTCGGCTCATGCTGTTGCTGCTGCTGTGTTTTTATTATTATTATTATTATTTTAAATATATACATATATAAATGTAAAAACAACAACAACAACAACAACAAAAAGGCAGTAAACATTAAAACCACACCATGAACTGTTGTCGACGCGCGTCCTCGACGTCAGGACAGCAAGGGTAAAACGAGGGCAGCGGTTGTTTTGGGTGGTAGGTGCAACATTGATGTTTTTCTTTGAATATATTTCATGCCATCACTCGTGGCGCTGTGTGTCAGACGTGGATGCGTTCAATGCCAGGATGATGCAGTGCTGACACATAAACAGTGCAGCAGCAGGAAGAGGTGGTGGTGGAGGAGGAGGTGGTGGTGGTGATGGTGGTGGAGGTGATGCTGGTGGTGGTGGGCGAGCAGGCTGCTGTTTTGTTTTTATTATTTTTTAAACTACACAATAAGAATTCCAGATGTGTCTCACATGTCTCGGCATAAGAAATAGGAGGAAGCTGTTGATCTGTGTTCCGAGGCTCGTCCTATACATCCCATGATATTCTTACAGTGTTTCTACTGTTATGACTTATGTTGATGTTTCCCTGCTTTCTGTGTGCGTTTCCTCTCCACATGTGGTGTCCGGGTGGTAAAAGATTGGCTGCTTTGTTGTGTTTGGCATCCTTTATGAAGCATGTCAGGATCCTCTTTCTTAATGGATTTAACCCGTGATGTCACTTAAATCGGCCCACATTCTGACTCATCCACAAGTAATTTAATATGCAGCTGGTCATTTGAGGCAGAATGTGTCGAAAAAACGCACAGAAACAAAAAAAAAAAAATGTGACTCTGCCTTGATTTTAATGGGAGAGCTGCAGGTGGAAAAGCCAGCAGGACAAACCGAAAGTATTGTTCTCCGTGTCAGAGACAGAAGACGAGTCGGATTCATATTCTCATCTTGTATTTATTTACACATCCGGGTACCTGCGCGCTCCCTCCTCCCAGCAGTGGCGCGTTCACGTCGCATGGGAAATAATCTCTCCCGCAATAACAAAACAATAACTTTCAGAGCTTTGTTTTCCCGAAACTAAAATATGTGATTAAAGTTGTTGCTTTTGATGAATAATTCTCGACTCTGTCACACTTTGTATGGGAGGCATTCGAGTCATTGTTCTACAGCAGACTAAACATCACAAGGCCACAAGCGTGTTTGACCTCCACTTAAAGCGTCTTTGTTGAAAAAGTTAGGTTCCAGTAGACAAAATGAACAACCTAATGTGAAATACATATGTAGAAAAGGCATGCAAAAGAAACACCATGCAGGTGTTTTAAACTGAGCTAAAGACATACATATCAACAAATTCTGAACCGAATAACCAAGTAGATCCTGAATAGGAGCTATTTCCAATAAGAACAACTTTAACGTAAGATTAGATGAACTTTATCGATCCAATGCTGGGAAAGTGGCACAGCAGCAAAAGAAAGTGCAAGAATAAATTCAAAGTATAGCTATGCAAAAAAAATAGAATGTGATACATTTGTGCCATGACCACCTACTGTATGCAATGCAATGTGCCGATAAAAGTAAAAGTCACCGAATAAACACTAAATATGCAATATATAAATAGGAGGCTAACTATAGAGTGC
The DNA here is from genome assembly GCA_039737535.1 of Lagodon rhomboides. Taxonomy (NCBI): domain Eukaryota; kingdom Metazoa; phylum Chordata; class Actinopteri; order Spariformes; family Sparidae; genus Lagodon; species Lagodon rhomboides. The sequence goes on along the minus strand of CM077791.1, from coordinate 18,041,657 downwards.
ACTGAGTCAAAAAAATATTATTATTAATAATAATAATAATAATAATAATAATAATGATAAGAGGTAAGGAAATTGCAATAAATAATTAAATAGAAAAATGCACTTGAGGGAATGGAAACAGGTGGAACGAGAAATGTGTAAGAGCACATAAGATAATGAATAAACTCCAAATAAAACCCTCAAAGGGTAAAGAAATGCAACATTTTATTTCCACCTGAATTCTACTCTCAACCTGGTGCCCATCTTTCCCACGGGAGCCTGAAGGCAGCGCAGCCACCTATTGGCCGGCCGGGCTGTCATTCCCAGCTCCATCTCCCTCCCACGTGGTGACGTTTCCGTACCAAAGTAACCAGGCCAGTCCATTACGCACACAAAAGACACAACAAAAGCCCGTGTTGGGAAAAATGAGATCCGTCAGCACCCAAAGGACACAACAATAAGTTCCCATCTGGCAGCATCACCCATGGACCAGAGCCTGGGACGACGACAATCATTTATTTAACTGAAAAAAGAAAAAAAAAACATCTCTCTCTTTCTCCAGCAAGCAGTTTTCCACCAAGCTGCGTTTTGCTCAGATCTGATCCAGGTGGTGAGTACCTTCATCAGCAAGGCAATGTTTACGTTAAAGAAAAAAACAAAAAAAACATACTGGCAGTAAAGCAGCAAACACACCGATCTGTTGTCGCGCCGGATTCACAGACTTGCATGAGGCTCGGAAAAACAAACGATAAAAAGAAAGAAAGAAAAAAGCCAGCCAGCACAGCGACACTGTTGCACTTGAGCTGGCGTCGTGCTCTTTGTTGGGGATAAACACATTTTGAAGATGAGGTGGAGGGAAACGAGAGGAAGGAGAGAGGCTGCGAAAGACTGTAATGTCAAGATTAACTCATCCAGAGTTGAGACATTCCCGTTAAAACGAATGTCGTGTCGTAAATGTGTCGCTTTTCTGCGGTTGGACTCAGTGGAGTCTTTTGTCTGGACACTCTTCTTCTTCCTGTTAGTGGTTACCAGAGACGCACAGTGTGCAGCCTCTTTGTTTTCACTTTGCTCAGTTTGACTATCAGCTGTTCCTGCTGGGTTACCTGTCGACTCGACTCAAGTCTCCCTTTGTTTTACCACGTAGACTAGTTTTGCTTTTTTGTTTATCCGTCAAAGCGACGTCGCCTGAACGCAGCTTCTGACCTGTTTCCAGGTGATGGAGAAGCCTTAAATACAAGGAGACACGAACATGCCAGGGAATTATTTTAAAGGAGTTAATTTATCTCTTTTTATAGATATTTGTTTCTGCTGTTATTGCGAAAGAAAAATACAGGAAATGCTGAAGTGACTGAACACAAACAAGACCATGTGCTGTCAGATGGCCTGAAGTCAGCGACGTGGCTTCACAGGGGACCAAAAGAAAGAAAGAAACAGCTCCACAGACGTTTACTTGTCCTTATTAGGCACTTATGAAGAAAAAAAACAAGGTGTGCGCGTCATGTCACGCTGTCACAGTGAGTGTGTATTGGAGGAGGAAGAGGAGGAGGAAGAGGGGGGGGGGGACTAAATGCAACAAAAAACCCAGCATGCTATTGTTTGTTTGAGAGAGAGAGACATCCCTTCCTCTATAGGGATGCACTACATAAAGCTGATATAACGACTGGTGGCGATCATGTCGAAGTGTGACACACTTGAAAAGCTCTTGTGTCTGTGTGTGTGTGTGTGTGTGTGTGTGTTTACCTTTCCCCCCGTGCACGTGCCGTCGAGGTTAAACTGGGCTAATTCAGAAAGGGGATTTTGTCCTTTTCATGCAGGGATTATTCCTCAGGCACCTGTGCAGATTATACAGCATGTATGTAAATATGACTCGTCTGCAGCCACTTGGCTGGGCTGCCAGTGTTTTCACCTCTGTACCTTCGCAGACATCGAAGTGTACGTGTGTGTGTGTGTGTGTGTGTGTGTGTGTGTGTGTGTGTGTGTGTGCTGTGTTTGCTTGCAGAGCAGCCATGCTTCACGTCACGGCTGTTTCCTGTTGAGTTGCGGAAGCCCCTTTGTTTTCTCGTCTGGCTGCTGGCTTCTGTCTCGGCGCTGCTCTTCCTGTTGCAGCACATTGAGCTCAACTGGAAACTTCTGGAGCCGCTGAAGCTCGCTGTCATTGTGTTTTCACTCTCAGGGACGCGGCAGGTTATTGTAGTGGTTTTTTTCCTTTTGAACAAGGTGCCACCTTTGTTGTGCTGTGTTGTTGGTGAGAGTGACCGTTGAGCCTGTGGGCTGTTTCTTTTAGACAAAGATGGGACAGCAGGTAGTTTTTTCCTTGATTCAACACCTTGGTTATGAATCAGAAGAAACTAACCCCCCCCCCCCAGGCTTTGATAATGTCTGTCCTTTGTTATACATAACAAATATTCTTCCAAAAGAAGCAACAGGTAACAAATGATGGCTTTTTCTCACAGTCGCATAAACACAGTAGAAACAATACCCTGCATAAGGAAAACAAGTAGATCTTTGTGTCAGGACTGTCACCGGTGTCTGGTTAGTCTTTGTCGGGGGATAAAAGATCCCAGGGTGCACAGAAAGTGTGTTTTCTCACATATTTTCACGGCGCATATACAGTGAGAAGTGAAAGCCACTGTGGTGGAGCTGATGAACAGCACCACCTATAGGCAGTCTGACTTTAATCAACAACAAAAGACACAAGACCTCATGGTCCCGCCTCCACAGTGTGACTGACGGGCCATGCATGAGAACAGTGCAGCCATTCACTTCCCTTTCAGTGGCGGAAAAAGTGCTCGCTCCTTCATTGAAGTTAAAGCGCAGTAGTGATGAAGTACTCGAAGCAGACCGGTTCTCATGTAGAGATGAGTTGTCACTTAATATTTACACCCACGGGCTGAAGCGACTGACGACGCGAACGCCAGCCTGCTAATACATGGCTCCTAAAAAGAGATAATGTCGTCGACGTATCGGACCTGAAACTTTATAAATGCTGTTTAATAACGTTAGAAATCTTAGAGATTTTGATTTAACACAAAAACAACACAACACGCCTCAAATGACAGAGCATTACAGCAGTAATATTTGACTAAATGAGTAGACAAAGTCAATTTAGTCGGCATAATCAGATATATTCCTCTCACACTAAACTGAATGAATGATAATAGATCTGAAACACATTTCTCCATGTGAGCACACATAAGTAAATAAAACAAATGATATATTTGCAAGAGATATACCCTTTCACCTCTGAAACCTTAACTTCTGAAAGTATTCTAGTCTTGTGATGCTCAAGGACATTAAATCTGGACACAGTGTTGGAGGTGGAGGCCCCGTTCCTTCCTATGGAAGCTGCTCAGTGCCGTTCTGCAGCCAAAAGATCTCCACCTCCTGGGTATGAAAATACCCGGATCATCAGTGTTGTGAGGCCCATAGAACGTGCGCACTAGAGACGTCCACCAACGTGGTGGCTAGCTTCCAGTTTAGCGACAGACTGAGTCGAATGGGGAGGAAATACATTTTCACCAAATTCCATTGGACTGAATGGCTCAAATTACAGCAGTGAAACAAGTTATTTCATGGGGGTTGTGCCGCTCCAAAAAATGTATTCACAGTTTGACAGATGCTTCTTTCACAGTGTAAGGTTTTTTTTGGGGGGGTCACAGTGCATCAAGTCAAATCAAATCAACTGCTCCTGATTGGACAGCATTACAGATGTTCCCTAGCAACTGATTTACACATCTCTACAGTCTGTAGGCCTGCTAGCTGGGCTGTCACTTTTTATTCGAAATTCGAACATTCGTCCCAAAGTGGGAGGAAAAGTTCTTATTGGAATGTAATGTCCTGTTGGATTGTGAATCCGTTAGCACGGTTTACAAATCCTTTCCCATAGATTTCCGCATCCAGTTTTTTTTTTCTTTTCTACGATGTGACCCTAGTGGGGCAAAGTAGAAACCAAAGAGAGCAAACATTTTATCCATCAACCATTAATCTTTATTAATATAAAAAAAAAGAAATACAAAGTGCTTTACAGATGACAGACAAGAAATACAAACATCAAACCGTTTTAATTGAGAGAAATGCCCATGACACAAAAATGATAAGAATGAAGTTAATAAAACAAATGAGTTAGATAAAAGACAATAACAAACAAACGATCAAAGATGGAGTAAAACATCATCCACATATACAATAAAAATGTCAGCACAATACTTAAATACTCACCATTGCTACCTTCCGTCACTGCCTGCAGTACTGGTGAAATAAAATTTAAAAGCTTAACTTCCACAGCGCCTTTTGAGCAAGACATCAGTACAAAGTGCTTCACATAGAAGTGAAAAAAAAAAAAATATATATATCAAGAGACCCATTCAATGAAGAAACCGCTGTGACCTCAACCTCAGCATCCATTTAAAGATGGCGATGGATCATCACCTCCGAACACAGCCGGAGATGTTTACAGGAACAACGCTTGTGTAAAATATTTCCTTTGACAGCTGAGCCTTTTAGTTCCCACTCACTGTAAACCACAGACACAAACACACAAACAACACAGATAACAGTGATAAATTCAATAGACAAGATGAATAAGAGAGTCATAAAAGGCGGTGTGCAGCGTGGAGACCACCGCGGCAGCAGTGTGCAAAGAAGGAGAGAAAAGTCATTATTGAGATAGTGATGGGTCAAATAAAGCAGAAGAACAGAACTGGTCTGTTTGACAAGACGAATGTTTGCATTGGGTTTGTTTGGTTTTTTAAAGAGGAAGGCGGGTAGATTTATTGTCTTTTGAGGAAATTAAGTTGAGTAAGAACTCATTAAACTCCAAATTCTCTCCTGGCGTTCAGTCAGCAGTACGTTCTAGTGAATATCTGATGCTGTTGTACACCTGCAGAGGTGTTTTTGTCCATCTGATTCCCTTTTTTTTCAACGGTCACACATTCATTGTGTCTTGGCTGCATTGTCCCGTCGGCTGTTCTAGTCCGTCCTGCGTATGAGCTGAACTGGTATGCGTTTGTTTTCTGTGGCGGCGGATCTCCGGCAGGCATGCTGAATTCATCTCAGAACATCATGAGAACATAATGAAGCTTCTGTTCAAGAGTTCAAGTGCTTCATAAAAGTTTATCCAAGTTTGTTGATGGTTTGTTTTTTTTGCCTTAACTTTTTTGTATGTTTTTAACGTTTAAAGTATAATCCCAGTTTATGAAACTGGGGACGGTTCTGTAGTTTTGGCTATCAATATTTATTGTTTTGTTTTTTTACTCGCCCCAGTAATGGCTGAGATCCGGAAACAAGTTTACATCATAAAACAAAGTCAAACGGGTCAAGAATCACAAGCGGTCAAATGATCCGACATATTGTAAACAAAGCCAGAGGTTAGCCAAACTTGTTTGTGAAGGAAAATAAAGGCAAACAGTAGAAATAACGATGATGTAAGCATCCGTTAAAGTTTACAGGCTGACTTCCTGGTTCTCTGACGGCTCTGACTTACTGTACTTACTGTAGTTGTGCATGAGTGTTTTACGGATTTTTAAACAGTCAGTTTTCTTGCCTGACTCGACTTCTGACTGTGTTGTAGCGATGTCACCATGTTGCCAGATTTAAGCAGTCATCATTGGAATCATGATGAATAGAAATATGAGACAAGACTGCACAAATCAGGCCCGCATTGAACCAGAATCGTCTTTCAACATCAGTCTTTAGCCAACTAGCCATGCAGTAGCTTACGTTTACCAAGGCAACATTTAATTGCTGCAAAAAAATGGAGCAGTATGCAATATTTCCTATGTTTCCTCTTAAAAAAATGGATTGCAGTAATAGCTGTGTATCAACATGAATAAAAAACTTATAACCATTTTTTAGATATAATGCGTAATGAAAGAGAGATACTAGACATTAAGTTATATACCGTATATCAGGTGTTGTCCTTTGGGAGATTTTGTGAATCATTTTCCTGACAGGCAAACAAACAAAAACACCAAACTTTTATCCCACAGCCACAGAACGATCATCCTGCATCTAATGGTCCTGTGGGACAGAACAAACGAGGACCTGTAAATAAAACACGAATAATGAAATCGTTCTTGAGCGAGTGAATTGTATTATGTGGTTTCACATGAACAAGGGCTCGTTAGATGTGTCATAACATTAAGTTATGTCACTGCAGCCATGTTGGAAGTCAACAACATGCGATTGTAATCACATAATAGGTTACTGTAATCAAATGATTGCTTGAGCAAATGAGCTGCGCTTATATCGGCAATGCAATCAAGATCATGAGCTCTAAAAATAGAAGTATGGAACGTGTCTCTCACCACATCGCTTCTTATCCCCCCGCAGGTTTGATTTTCTCCTGTGGTGTCTGTGTGGAGCGTGCCACACACCCACTCCACAACAACGACGGCTTTTGCTTGCATCTTCCAGTGTTTCTTCTGTCAGCAAGTCCAGCAGAGCTGCAACTCTTCCAGTGCCAGCCCTGACACCACTGAGGAGCCCTGCCCCACTGACATGGTGAAGATGACCAAGTCAAAGACCTTCCAGGCTTACCTGCCGTCTTGCCACCGCACCTACAGCTGCATCCACTGCCGGGCACACCTGGCCAACCACGACGAGCTCATCTCAAAGGTACAACTCGTTCCACATGCGTTCACTAGTCACCCAGTTCTCCCTGTCCTTCACTTAAGCCTCCCTGCAGCGTTTCACGTGACATTCAGTTGGCCTGTCTATATTTATATACATTAAAAAAGCTCCAGGGAGCTTTGCAGTTGTGCTACAAATCTCCCTTCAGCTATATTTAGTGCCATCCTGAAGGTCAACTGGAGAAAAACAATACATAAATGTAATTGATAATTGACATGCTCTCATCAGCTGTAGAGTAGACCAATTTAATAATGATATAAAATATCCTCTCATGGAGAAATCAGTTAATTTCAGTGCAACTGCTGCAGTCATTTGTGTCAGAGGTTTTCACACATTCAAGCCTCTCCCTCTTTTTAATTGTTGTCTCTGAGCTTCTGTAAAGCCCGCTAGTTCTCATTATATAAATTCTCAGTGTTGCAACAGTAATTAACCTCGATCCGTGTTTCAAACTGTGCTGTGTTGGGAAGTGTGACCTGGAAACTCCTTGAAAATCCTTTGAATTTGATGTGATCAAACTGTCTTTAAGGCCTACATTTTTTTGGCACAAAGCTGCCCAATGTGGGGACCGTGGGCCAAAGTTGGCGCGCCATAGGGTTTGAATTGGACAACGACATGTCTGAGCTAAAAAATGTATGAAAAGAAAATTGTAATATGAATCACTGTTTATTCTTTATTTTTTGTGAGGTAAATTTTCTCTTTAAATATGATTTAATTTTTATAATCTTTTTATTTTAAATTTTTTCCAAGGCTTCCATTTAGTGGACTAGCACGTTAGCAGTTAGCTCACCAGCTACATTACAGTGGTCCTGCAAGTCACTAATCCTATTTCAAGCGAGAAGGCGTGGGTGAACTGAAGTGAGCTACTTTTCTGGTGTGACGTTGGCTCTGTAAAAGTCACTGTGTCAGCCTCGTCTTTCCTTCATTCATTTGAATGTTTGAGTTCTGGTGTGGTCTCCACCGCTTTGTAAAAATAATATCAGGATCTTTAGCTGTCAAACTCTTCACTTTGTTCACCAGCTAGTCAATAACGTCATGTTTTTGTCGTTGGTGCTGGGTAGGTAGCATACAACGGGTGTATTAGAGCTTTGAAAACAACTAACTGATACTGCTGAAAATGAGTTAAATGATGCTGTGAAACCAAAACAAAAAGCTTAAAGTGGCTAAAGGGCTACTTGGAGTTGCAAAGTTGGCTGATATTTTTCTCTGACTGTGTTTTTACGTTATGTGGTACTTTTGTCGGAACAGACTGAGACGAGGACATTTGGGACTTGAGTTTGTCAAGTTGGCACAAAGTTCAGTTTTACGATTTTGTCACTTATCCCATCTTTTATTAATCAAATCCAACACTGACAAATTTGCCGACTGGAAATCAAAGTGTCTGTCTTGGTCTCTTTAATCATCTTTTGGATGACATTGTGAGCCATGATGATGAAATTGTCCTTGTAATATTTGGAAATGAATACATCTGTGTACTCAGCTAAACTGAATTCTCACTCAGCTGTGACTCGGCAGTGATTGAGTCTTGTCCTCTGGTACTAGTTGTGTCAGATGGCACTTGGTTTTGACAGCAGTGTAATTTTATTTGATGCTCACCTGCCTTATTGCATCTCCAAAGCGTGTGTACCTGTCTGTCTGCTCCTGCTCTTACTTTATTCCTCCTGATCAGTTCTCAGAGGCTTAGATGACAGCCGCTGCTGGCACTTTACTGAAGTCGTTTCCGTGGTGCACAAAAGAGCTGGTCAGTCTTTAAAGTGTCACTGCCATGGCTATTTTTGTCGCTGTTGCTTTATTTGAGTTGCATTAAAAAAAAAGGGTAAATCTGAAAGCGCCACTGTGGCTCACTGAGACCTCAGAGGCTTAGTTTCACAATATGTAATGAAAAATCAAGACTCGGGTGAAATGACCTGCGCTGAGAAGTTTATATTTGATCTCACTGTGTCCTGCTCGTCATCAAGACGCTCCATGCTGCTGAGGGCTGAAAACTGTGGGACATGTACAGTTTGTTCTCAGAGCTTGATGTGTTTGTCTGAACCAAAGTAAGAAAATCCAAAGCGATGTCGTTCATAATGATGTAAGACAGAAGACAAAACTGCAAATGGTCACATGAGAGAAGCTGAAAGTTAGAAATGTTCTCTTTTGTGATAAATCCCCAAACAAGATAAAACAATTTTTTATTTTATCGACTAAGCAAGTAATTGACTCAAAGTTCAGTAACAGAAGTTGTACTCTGTAGTTTTTGACGTGTAGTTGTTGTCACCTTTCGACTTTGAGTAACTGTCAAGATGTCAACATTTTAAGAGGTTGTTCTCAAATTAAAACTTTACCTTGTCTTTTGACTGATCGTCATCATGATGTGCTCCTGCTGAGCCTGGACTATTTAAACAAGAGAGTCTGTACCCTTCTGCTTTCAAGACATGAGACGTGTCAGACTGTTGTCATAGAAACTCATCTCTATGAGACTGTGACCTGAAATGAATCCAAATTATTATTATTATTATTATTATGAGTGTCAGAACGTGTGGTCTGAATTTAAAGGAGTTCTTCTCAAACCAATACTCAAGGAAAATGTCTCAAAGATGTGCTAGATGTCCTCGACATTGAGCTCCGAGTTAAAAAGTCTTCAAGCATAATGTCCTATCACTCAAAGAGTCTCTAAAGCAAAATCATTATTTGTATTACGTCCTGTGTAGACGTGGTTCAACACATTATAATCCATACATAGTTAATGAGTTAGTCACAAGCACATTGACTTTTAGGGTATTTTGATCCTGTGGAGGGTTTTTATCCTGGACACCAATAAGAGACTGAAGTCACATTAGCATTTATGATCGGAGAACAGTTCAATTGATTTGAATCAAAGATGTTAAACAGAAAAAACAAAGAATTTTTTAAAAATTGAGCTTCAGGAAAGTTATGATATGAAACCTCCATGGATCAAAAACTAATAATAGAGTCATAATCGACCTTGTTTGCAGCTGAGGCGTCCTGTCAGTAGACTTCTTTTTTATAATGGCGATCCATGCAGAAAGTGTTTTGAGGGCTGCAGGGGTGGATTTCTGCTGCAGTGCCACAAGTAGCCACTGGGCTCAAATTGGAAGCAAGGCTGAGTGGTGATCCAGGTCTTTAAAATATATGAATGTGTTGAATTAAGTCCTTGCTATCAACAGATTCTCTAAACACGAACTCACCAAATTAAATCTGCATGAAGCTTTAGCACTGAAGCCAGTTTTAAGCTACAACATACACATTTCAGCCGTCAGAGCGTGCTCAGTACAGTCTTTCTCCAGTCGAGCCGGTTGAGAGGATCCTGGCCGGAGGCTGACTTCCTGTTGGCTCCATTTGTATTAGTCCGCTTAATCAAATCCAGTTAACAGGAAGAGTCATATACACCGCTGCTCACTTACCGATGATTGTGTATGGGAAAAATGCTTTTTGGGCCAGTGTGTGTCACATGATGCTCCTGGAAGCTGCAATCCGGCGTGTGGCCACAATGCCACAATGGCGCCACAGCCAAGCTACGTTACATTGGTACATCCTCTGTTTCCTTTTGCTCTCAAGCAAAACCACATCAATTTGTCACAGGAATTATGGGTATTAAAGTCCACACTGTCCAAACAGTTGGTGACATTTGCGGCCACAAAGCACGCAAAGCCGTCAAAGCGCTGCTTTACTGTCGCCCATAAATCGGCAGCTGGTGAGCGAAGAGTGAGAAAAGTTTATGAACTATCAGATGAACCACAGTTGTCGCGACTCCAGCGATGACCTTTGTGCGTTTATAAAAAGATGGTGACAGTGTGCTCCCTGTGCGTTGCACGCTCACCACGCGGTAAGCTGATTATTCAAATGGCAAGGATGATCAATCTGCGCACTCGCCATCTCCGTGTCGAAATCCATTTGCCTCCTGCAGCTTGGAGAGTTGGAAGCTCACAGCTTGTTAGTGCAAGCAGGAAGACGAGCTCGGTAAACAGCTCTACCACCAGACTGTGTGGTTCCTTTCAGTGGGATCAGAGGCCTCAAGATGGTACTTTTGGAGTTGTGAAGTCTGCACAACAAGGATATCACAGGGTTTTAATTGTTAGAGGCTGTCGTAAATCACGCTGATGTGCCTTTGGCTAAAGAGAGGGACCATCCTCATTCATCTGCACCTCACTTAACCTGCCGAGAGCCATGTCAGATCTGTGGATTTACTGTCACACAGCAAAGACTGTGACTGTTTTTATGATTAATGTTTTTAGATGCAGTGAGGTTTTATTGGCTCCAGTGTGGGAAATTAAATTGCTCCTGCGGCAAATTTTAACTGGATGCAGATAAGAAAAAGTGGGAAGGAGTTTAAAAGATGACGGTTAAACAAATATCCTCCTTTTCAGGCGCAAGAATAATGCAGAGAAAACATGATGAAAGAAAAAATAAGTTGCCTTGAATATGATTAAAGTCAAGAACAAATAAACAAATAAGAAGCTTTGACACGAGGTTTCACATGATGTAGGCTGTTGATTTTTTTCCTTTTGTTTCACTTTCACGTTTGATTCACATCCTCTTGTATGCAATCAGGAAGTTCATCGGTTTGAGACGCCACATAAAACGAGGAAGAAAACAGCACCAATCATAAAAATGAAACTTTGTATAAAACAGTTCACACGGTTACAAAATGGAGAATGTCTAACATATAGTTAAAAACATTCATTACAAGAGACTGAGACTGACCAACAGTGCAAAACTCAGTTTTGTCATTTAAGCAGCACATTTTGAGCATTTTCTTGATGAAAAACTTACATAACCATTAATCAATTACCAATCTAGTGTTCTTTAGACTTCCATTTATAATATATTACAAATTTCAGCTCTACAGTGAAGTAGAATGACAGCAAAGCAATACAACTTAAAGCAACATTATGTAGAAATTGGGCATTTTGTGCGATCTGGCGCCCCTCACAGTTTCTGAGTGCGACACCACTGTCGTAAATAGAAATCCCAGGTCTGTAACAGTTTGCCAGACGTAATGTAGGTGCTAACTACAAACAAAACTCATTATTATAACAATGTTATGTGTTGAAAAGTTGTATGTTGAAGTAAACATGTTTGTAACGCTGTGATCCTCCCCTCTCACTGAAGTTACATAGTGCAGAAACAAGTGATAGAGACAGACACCATTCACCCTGTTACAAGACACTGAACCATCAAAATAATTCTGAAGCTGTTATTTTATGTTCAGAAAGTTACATAATGTTGTTTTAAAGGCCATGTTTAAAAGTTATTAACTGATGTTTTTAGTGTTTAAAAATGTCATGGTTAATTAATTTGCCAATGGTTTCTAGTTTATTGAAGCTGTAACATATTTAGATAGATTACACTATTAAGTGTCTCTTTCTGTTTAATTAAATGTAACAAAGGTACCAAAGTGCTGAAGGCTGGCTGACACTGAACAATTAATTCTTGGACGCAGTTTTACTGTTCAGAAACGCAGAGCGTTATCACTGCAGGTGAGAGTGTTTTGAAGTTCAACTCACCATTTCTACCTTCTTGTAATTCCACGTTGTGGCCTGGAATGAATAGAAGAATATGTGGTGGGGAATAAAGGGAGTGCTTACAAATCTTTGGCTGTGATGCAGCAGAGTGAAATCCCGACACAATCTAGAATTAAAACTGTGCCAAAGCACCAACTACAGGTCGGCCTCTTAAAGTGAGGTTTTTCTGGAAGCTTTCAGAGTGAGCTGCGATATGTCTGCTTACGGTACTGATGACCCGTGTGCCTCAGACACACGCTGACACTCGCATGTCTGCTTGAATTGCGAAAAAGTCAAATGGTGGTGCTTTTGCATAGAAAGGTCATCCAAGAGAAAGTGTGGGAGCCATTAAACATTAAACTGCTCTTAAATGGTAGTTTTATTATTTTATTATTTATAATTTGATGATTGATCATTTATCACATTATTCTTAACCTCAACAACATGCAGAGCCCAGCATCCCTCTCCAGACCACTGAACTAATTCCTCTTCAGTCTGACTGACTTTTTCATACGTGCTGATTGTCGCTTTGTAATTGACAGCTGGATGAAAGCATGACATGCACAAGCTCAGACGTTAGTGCTGAGGTCAGCGTGGGAGAGGCTGAAAATGTTGAAGGGTGTTATGTTTGTCTGTTGTGGGTTTTTTTATATTAGAGTCACGCCACATTGTTCGACGAGGTTCCTCAGAACTGACGTCGGAGCAGGAATGCTGGAGAACCAGTAGCGTCAAACTGTGAAAGGCAAATGAATTAGATCTATTACCGGACAGTGGCAGCCGCGTCTCAGGGAGTTCCCAAAGTGCTGAAATAGTCTGCTGCGTTAGAGTACTGGCCCATAAGCATTAATTCAACTCCTTTCGTGTTGTGTTGCATTATTGAGACACGAGCTCTTAAAATAATTTGTTTGTCGAGATAGGAGAAACGCTTCACTGTAGGCTGGTTAAAACCACACTTTGCCATATATGGTCATGTTTAATAGCATCTGGCTGGAGATGGCTATGTTTGTCGTGGTTTAAGGGCTGTTGCAACAAGCAGGTGAAGTTTTGTCCACATTTTAATTTGTAATCTCTTCGTTTTTTGTGTTTACTAGTGAAAAAGCCAAATATTTAATGAGGCACTTAATCAAGAGATGAACTACTCACGAGAATGCATCGCGTTCTGATTCAGCTGAGCTGGTGACAGGACCTCTCCATGCTTTGGTAGCAGCGTGGCACTGAAACACAGCGTCCAAATCCAACCGTCACCGTGATTCATTATTGTAACTTCAACACCAGTCAGGAAACCACAGCTGCAGTGAAACCGTCTCTTTACCATAGAATTCCCTGTTACGTAATCGGCTCTGGTGGCCTTCAAGTATGTTTTGGCAAATGTCTCACCTCTGTGCAATGTTCGCTTTCCCTCTTGTTTCCCTCTTTGTCACCAAAAATAAACAAATCCGTTTGGACACTTTGGAAAGATATTAATGGATCACAGTGATCCTTTTTTTTTTAGGTATCATGAAGTGCTTTCATTTTTTCCAAAAAGTGACGCATCTCCTGTTGAATCTGACTGTTTGTGGCAGGAAAACAGTCTCTGATTGTATTAGTGTACAAAAGTGGTTGCATCATCAAAATGTATCTGCCTTTATTGTGTATTCTTTAAAAAAGAAATACAAAAATCATGAGTTGGATACTTAAAGTTAAATTGAAATTACTGTCAAACGTTTTCCCCTTTTTTTTTTAAATTTCTAATTTGTTTTCTTTTCAGCAACAATTTTACTGAATTTTAAAAGTCATTTTTTCTTAAGCAAAGAGAAAAATGCACTTGCTTCTCAAACATAAATATTTTCTTTTTTTGATCATTTGTTGTTAGTCCCGTCCTACTGTAGGAAAGTTATCTAACTTTTAGATTAGAAGATTTTTTTTCACCTCTTCAAAAATAAAAGAAAAATCGATTTATTGGTAATGCAGCGCAATGATTTGGACAAAAAAGATTTAACTTCAGTGCTTCAAATCCTTCTGTCAGCAAACATCCACCTGCCTCTGAGCAAGACGACCGAGTTCATGGTGTCCGCTTGGGCCTAACGTCTCATCTCAGAGGTCAGAGGTGAAAAGTCAAAGACCACTGCGGTGATGAGAGTTGACTGGGTCGTGTTTCCTTGTTTATTGGACCAGCGCCATAAGGCGACTCTTGACAATTGACCTAATTTATTCCAAACAATCCACTTTGTTAATAATTGGATTCAACCGTGGGATCTTCCTCGGACAATCTGTCTTTCTCCTGGAGCTTTGACACTGTGTACGTGTTGCAGAGACATTACGTTGCTTTGCTAGCAGCACGTCATGCTTCTGTATCCGTCTGCAGAGCTGTTTGTTTAACAGACTCATGGATAAATGTAACTTAGTCAGCACTTTTTTAATGTCTAAAAGAACAGGTAGATGAACATCGTCTGTATGTGCACATGTAATGTTGTCCTGTGAAACTCACAGACAGGTACAGTGTATGAATGTTTTCTCTGACCGAGAGTTAAATTTATAATTTAATTAAAACTCTGTAACTAGAGAATATTTGGCACGTTTGCTTGACATATGTAACTCGATGCCATGTTTAGGTTGATATCTGAAAGTTGTTCTTATGAATATCTTGATTTAGGTCACACTGCTCACAGATCTATCAATAAGCTCTCTATGCTCTGCCACACCTCCTCAGCATTTGTGTGTTCAGTAGTCCGGGGCAGCATCACCAGTCCTCAGCATCAACCCTTCTAAGCTGATTATGTTACTTAGGAGAAGATGACACCGTAGTCTGGTGTTTTCCACTACACGCTGCCAAGGGCCACTCACCCCTGTCCATGTTTGATTCTCATCCTTTGTGAAATTTGTAAAGTGCTGTCCTTCAGTACCACGTTTCTATATCAGCCTCTTCAGAGGAGAAGGGAAGGCAGAAACTAGTAATCCAGCCATGCTAACAACACACAAAGCGAGGTGCTGGGAGAACCCCGCGGGCTCTGGCAGATTTCTCACCACAGTTGCAGTTTGAGTGCTGGAAATCTCCTGAGCCAGGTATAAAAAACTGTTTCCCCTCCCCGAGCTTATGCTCCGAGTCTTCGAGGCATGCCAGCCGGCGAGCAAAGATGCAGATGGAGCAGCTCGAGAGAGGGGATTAACCTGAGCACTCGGGCCAGAAGGAAGTGAGGCAGGCACTGTGTCCGTATCTCCCCCCTCCTCCTCCTCCTCCTCCAGCCCTCAACCACTAAACTGGTAAATATGGGAAGCTTCTGAAAAAAGGCAGTTTATTGCTGCACACTTGGAGCGGGGTGAAGTTTTCTTTTTGCAGTAAAACTCCCTGACAAATTAAAATTAATGTTGGATGTTATTGAGGCTGTGCCGCCTTGGGACTCTGCCAGCGATGATACACATAGTTACGGCTGCAACTTCCATTTTAAACTCACTTGCTGATTATTTTCTTTATGAATTGTTTTGTCTGCAAAAGTTTCAGAAACTAACAAACGAGGAGCCCATGATGACGTCTTTTAAATGTCTTATTTTTCCGATCAGCGCTCAAAACCCCAAAGTATTTCGTTTAAAGTGGAATGAAACACAGAAAAGAAGCACATCCCCACATGAGAGACGCTGAAACAAGAAGTATTTCGTCTTTTTTTCCCCTTGAAAAATGACTCAAATGGTTAATCGCTTATCAAAATCACACTGCAGCAAGTCTGCAAGTGCCACAAAGGAAGACACGTCTGCAGTTTACAATGACGACAATGGTGGCAGATTCACCACTCCACATTAGTAGTATTTTAAGCAAAAGTAGGTAAAAATATGGTTAATAGTTTCACATTTTTGTATTTCAGAAATAAGTTCACGACCTGTAGTTTATGCACCCCTGAGGGTACAAAGGCCAAGATGTAGCGGGCAAAGACGGATGATTTATTATTCATAGCTCTAATAAGATTTATCGTGTTAAACTCATAGACTTTTTCCCTCCTCTCCAAGCACTTGCTGTAACAGAGGCGAGTTACAATTGTGTTGTCCTCTTCTGAACTCGAAAAACAACGCCCTCTCCAGCGACGACATGTGCGGCTCCTGTCTACATTGTCCACGGTCAACTGGATCAGTCAGTCTCAGTCGGCATGAAGGCCAACAAGACGCCACAGTGACATGAAAACATAATCACTGACTTGGCTTTATTTCAGTCAACGCCTTCACCCAAAACATGCTGGAAACGGGGGAGGCGCAGGCACAAAATCAGATCTGACATCTGTTGTTATTGTCATCCTGAGCACGCCGCATCTTTTCAGCATCGCTGTCGGTTCATATTTTTATCAGATATGGGTTACATCCTACAGCAGTTAGGAGCACCGTCCTGATATGAGATAGCAGAGCGAGCGGCAGTTGAGAGCAGAGCGTGAAGGCCTGCAGTGTGAACGTGGTCCTGGAGCGTGACGACGCAGCCTGAATACTGAGGAGGAGGCCAAGTGTTTTATTCAGCACCTTGGCTTCGTCCCACCCATCAGGCTGATGGAAGCCCCTCTAATGGATTGATCACACTTTTCTTTTCTCGCCGTTAACGGACGCAGTTCCTTTTTGGTCTTTTTTTTTTTTTATTTCCCCCACCTGGAAGTTTGCCAAGATGCTGATGGTTTACATGTATCCGGTGTTACTGTGGCAGAACAGTCAATTTGTGACTGTTCCCCCTCTCGCTCTTTTAATATTGTAATTAAAACAAATGTATTCTGTGTCAGCAAGGTTTTACTAAACTGCGCAGTAGCCAGACTAGCAGCGGGACTCTAGGGATGGCACTGTTGGTCAGCTGGTTCACCACTTCAGCCCGGAGTGAAATCTCCAAGGATGAAGTATTGGATGGATTAAAGTTGAATTTTGGTGCAAACAGCATCTCGTCCACAGGGTGAACTGTATCGATTTTTTTCACAGAGCGCTAGCAGCAGGTCAGAGAGACCAATATTTTGTAATATGGCCGAATCGCCTCGGCTTTACTTTGTGTTTAGTGCTAATGAGCTAATGCTGGCATGCAGAAATGCTAAAAACATGCTTGATATGTTGGCTGACAATCAGATGTGAGTAGCGTCTCATTCCTCTCGACACAATGTCAGTGTACTCAGAAGCTTGGGTAGTCGGAGGAGCAATTAACATCTTTGACAGCGATCTGTTATTTTTAACTCACAATAACCTGTACAGCTGCATCAAACTCATTCATGCTTCCGGATTGTTTTTTGACCATTTTCTTGCTAGTTTTTAATAAAGGGACAATAACAAGACAACAACTAAATCCAAGATACTCTGTTTTCTAATAACGTTAAAAGTTTGTTCACATCAGTAAACGCTTAAGATATATTTCCATATGATACTTTATAACATGTCGGTGAATGAATCATACATGGTGGGGATCAGGCCTTTGAAATAGCTTAAATGCTCTCCATCGTGTAACATTACTTATGTAAAATATTGCAGAACATAATGTAAGATTGTAAATATCGGACGCTTAATCCTCTAAAATACTTTACCCCTAAACTGAATTGAAATAGAGCTTTTGGGTTTAACAAGTTGAACCCTCACCTACCACAGTCAGCATCTGTTGAGACAGATGGTAAATGTCGACTTCAGCAGGTTTGTTAATAGCTTCAAGTTAATCTGTATTTCACAACTTGGGTTGTCTTATTGTGTCACACATTTTTGAGGGGCTGAAAATAAAAATCCCCCTTTTGATTTTAGGTGAAATCAGATGCAGTTCGCCTGCCTGTGAGACCATCAGAGAACTCGCTGCTCTCTGCAGTTGTAGCATTTTGCCTCTCGGGGTGGATTTGTGTTTCTGTGTTTCTGTGTGTTTGGCCGAAGGAGAGGATCGCTCTGTGCGAGGTATTGTTCCCTTTAGTCCCGTGTGGTCGAGAGGATTCAGGGATTTTGAGATTTGCTTTGTAGAATTCATTTCTCGGGAACAAGCGTTTTAAAACAAGTGCAATTGCAGCAGCTTAAGAAAACGAGCTCGGTAACCACACTCCCATTTGCTCATGTTTTATTAAGCAGCAAAAGAGAGAAAAAAAAAAAGAACCTGTGGGAGTCCTTCCAGCCCGCATCTGATTCTCGCTGCACTCTTACATTTTGAAAACAATCCCTGCAGGATCCTGTTGGCCGTCTAATAGGATTGTTGGGAGTCTGGAGGGTTTTAGTGCAACCCCAAAAGCTGTCTGTCTGCTGCGTGCTTTCAAAAAAAAAACATGAACCAAATGTTTTCTTTCTTTTTTTTTTCACTCATCTTGTCGGATTTTGCTGTAAGATTCTTAACGGGGCTATGTGACAAGCCATCCTCCTGCTCCTGATGTTTTTTTGTAGCCGAGTGCAGCAGCTCTGGTAGGGAGAGAAAAATGCAGCCAAAGTAAAAATAGACTGTGGGAAACAGATAAGGGCAGCGAGAGACGGAGCCGTCCCTTTTTGCCAGTGGTTAAGTTGATGGCTGAGCCACAGTGAAGCACAGATATGACACCCAGCTCTTGTCACATGGAGTAAACCTCCCCTCCCCTCCCCTCCCCTCCCTGGACTAAACACTGTGGAGAGGACTTGTTGTTGACTCCACAGGGACCGACCTAGTTCCCTCTCACAGCTAAAGGTCACATGTCTTGTGGGTCAGGACTGATTGTGTGTAGACTTCACTTCGAACACAAACAATGAACTTGAGGATGTAACAGTAAGACATCAACACCTACAGTGACTAGAGGAGGGAGCAGAGGAGAGAATAATAATCTTTTTTTTTTTCTTTCTTATAGTTGCTGCTCTTGAATCAGATCCAAAACCAAAACCCTATTATCTGAAATAAAACTTTCCCAGTTATGACGAGCGCTGACAGCACTCGGGCAGTTTAAAATCGTCCCCTTGAGCCTCGTTGGTGGTGTTGGTGGTGGTGTTGGTGGTGGCGGTGGTCAGTGGAGGAGGCAGCTGGCACTCCTATTAGGCAGTATTAGCTCAGCGCCCTCAACCGCAGCCACAAACTTATCTGCCGCACTCATTTGCAATGGAAAAAGCAAAGCCGATTGGGGCCTGTCTGCCGGCCGAGGATGACGGGGCCGGAGGAGAGGCCGGCTCTGTCGTCTCCCACTGTGACGGCTTTACTGCTCTCTGTTTACATTAATATACAGTAACGTCATGTGAAGCCTCTGTGGCAGGCAGACGGCAGGCTATTTATAAAGCCTCTAAATTCATCACAACTGTGTGATTGCTTTTATGTTGTGTTCAACTTATATATCTGTTTATTTTCATGGCACTTCTTGTATGAAAGGCACTTTTGTCAAAGTAAGCTGCTTTACCCTTTTTTTTTTTTTAGGTGTAGTTTGGAAAAGCTGGACAGAATAAAGGATTTTAGTCCATAATGTGATATTAAAACGTACAGATGATATCAGATTTAAGGTTTGATCAGTGTTTTTATCAGCTTTTGTTGTTTCGAGCAGAAAACATTTTACGGTCATCTTTTCCTAAATCGTGGGAATCTTTCTCATTATAAAGATAGAAGAAGGCATGCACATCCAAACCAAAAAAGGGGGCAAAATGTGAAATAAACAGCTTGCACACTGCAGAGCTCAAATATCCAGTTACTTAATGCACCAGGGTTATTATATTGACACTGCTCTTCTCGAAATGTAACTACCTGGGTGCATCAACAGGGCAATATGAACGAATTTTAGCTGAAATTGTCAAAACGAAAATTATCAACATAATGTTCATAAATAGGAATTTTGACATTAGAGTGTCTATGTTCTTTTTTGCGGAGATATTTACTGGAGTTAGCATGCTAACCAGCTAGCCCCAGCCAGTCACGGTCCAAAGCTCCTGGGTTAACGCTGTAAACACCAACACTTCTCTGGTCCTCGAGTTCCCAGTCAGAACCACTAGCTGCATGGCTAACTGGGCTAACTATCTAATGATAGCTACAGCAGTTAGCGGTCTGGTGATATGCTAACCCCTATTTGTTTTGAGTATGAATTTGACATGTGGACAATTCTGACACATTGCACCTTTTAAATCTGATATATTTTGTATTCCAGTAAGTGTTCAATAGCTCTTTATTCCAACAGTAATCACTGTCATGTCTCTCCTCCCCCCCGCTCATGCAGTAAAAGAAAAAAGAAAATTTGTGGTATCCCTGCCCACTTTATCCAATCAGGACAAAGAACTCCATAAAGAGGCGGTCCTGTCTGAGCCTCCTGTTTGCTGCTATGTCTACGCGCTCATGTGCTGACGTAGGGCGGAGGGAGGGGATTGCTAACTACAGAACAGACAGTAAGTTAGCTACAACTAGCGGCTATAAGTTAGTGAATGTATGAGCACTGCAATGTACGAGCTGTTTGTTCAGCTCAATATTTGTCATTGTGAAATCAAACGTTTCAGTCAAACACGTGCAGTTTTTTCCCCCAGTCTGTCACCAGCAGAACCTTTAGGTTTGATGTTTTTATCTGTTGGAAAAGCATTTTCCACCGCACAAATCAGTCTCTGATCTGTCAGCATTTATTTTGGCGTGTTATTTTATGTCGACTCCTCAAATGTTAGTACTCTGTGTATGTGGAGCAGCAGTGAGACGTCACAAAGATGCACGTAGTTGTGAACAGTTTCCTCGACAAAACTTTCTGCGATACTTCTGTGCGTCTTTGTCCGACTCTTGGGAGTCCGCTGCTCTGCCATTGTTCGGTTTCATTATGCAGAAGCGCAGCGATCACTCCTGAGAATGTGCACGGCAAACACTTTGCAGGTAGCAGGATACAAACACAAACAGTTTCACCCCATTCTGCTTTTTGACACTTGCTAGTGAGGAAACAGAAGGCAGGGAAAGAAGAAAACCGCAAGCTAGCAAATATGGATGTAAACAGTCGGTATTCAAAGAAATCTGCTTTGCTATTGCTTTTAGGCTGGAACATGCCTCTACGGGCCGCACGTGAGAAAAGTCATCTGAAGGTATTCGTGTGGCTGCTTCTTTTGTACACTTCCTATTGTTTTCGTCTCATCAGGAAGTTCAGGTAGAGCTGTCAGCATTTCGCTTATAACACCTTTCTCTGCGTAGATCTGCAGAGACATTAATGTGCATCTTAATTCCAGCCTCATGAGAAAGGAAATGCATTAGAAATGTTTGTTAAGCCTCAAGGACACACACACACTGCATTTTGGTGAGATACACTGAATGTAAACATAACAGTATTTGTTTATAAGGAAACTCCACAGGGCACCGTTAACATAACTAACTCCTCCACGCATTTAAACTAACAGGCTTGTTTTGAATCATTAAAATGGAGCTCAGTAATCTAATCAGCTGTGTGTGTGTGTGTGTGTGTGTGTGTGTGTGTATGTGCGTGCGGTTTACATGATACCCCACTACACTTCTGTCATGGCTGTGCTGTTTTATTGACATTTCATCCAGATCCAGCTCAGATTCTCATCACCGTCGAGGCATTAAAGCCTCGTCTTCTCTCGGCTGCTCTGCGCGGTTGTAAAAGCAGCTTTGTTGGTCTGCAAATGTGCCGAATGTCGCCAACACTGCATGTCAACAATGAAGCTTGGTATCTCGAGTTTGCAGCAGGCAAAAGAGCATTTAATCTATATTTTATGTGTCTTATTGATTCTGGCAAGTTATTGAAAACACACCATCAATGTTCTATCCATTCCAGCCTTCCAGCTGTATTTTGACTGCTTTCTACCTGATTGCCTAACAAATATTTGTCAGAAAGTGGAGGGTTGTTAGGAAACTGTCTTAGTTTTCTGCTCTGATGTAACAATTAGTAAGAAGGAAATGACTCCGGCTTCGGTTCTCAAGAAACAAGAAGTGGACCCCTCTCATCATTTAAGTTGACATGTTGATGATAGACTTGCTCCTTGATGTTTGTGTGCTCAGACTTCAGCACCTCTCTGAGCCCTCATTTTATTTCTTACCTCCAGCCAAACTCGTGTGCGGGAACCTTGACAAGGTGGAAGAACGAGTATGCACAGCAGTAACTGGGAGAAAAGCACCCCAGGGCGTCGGTTGCTGACATTCTTGTACTCAGTGGTGTGGTGCAGCCCTGTATTGTCTACTTACATGGTTCTCTCTCCCTGTTTCTCTCTCGTTTCAGTCATTTCAAGGCAGTCAAGGAAGAGCCTACCTGTTTAATTCAGTGTAAGTATGAGACCCACGCTAACAATCCGCCTCGTTTATGTGGAAAACTTTCCTCTTATTATGCATTTTGTTTATTCGGGCTCACACAGTGTAATTAACAAGTGATCTGGAGCTTGCAAATGAAAGTTGCACGGGCTCACAAGTAGCTCATTTGATGGGCAAAGTTAAAAGGTGTACTCGCTCGTCTCCCCGTCACTAAAGCTTACTCATTTCCTGTCGCACTTGTTTAGGCTTCTCTTCTGAACATGAACACCAACTTAAAGCCTCGCCAGTACATTTTCAGTGACAAGGGGCCGGAGGGAAGAAGCTTAGAAAATCAATAAAAGAATAAAAATAAAGTGAAGAAATCTCCCTTCATTTAATACCCTCCTCGGAAAGAAATTACGGTTAGTATGGGTTGGTGTCGGACCGCACATAAACTGGCCCAAGTGTTTCTTGGTCTATGCATGGGTTCAGAAATTAACATTCGCATTAGCAAAATAGTCATAAAACATGTATCAAATCGCCAGCGTGGAAGCGAATTACACTGCAAATGAGCAAGATTTACTGGATCGTAGCGAGTGAAAAGCAGTCTGATTCCAGTCTCTGCTAACTACACACCCAGTAAGCACTGATTTGGTGATTTGCAGGTCAAAATAGGCCTCGACATCCGTTATAGGTTATATATAAATGTCTGGACAGTAACTAAATGACTATTTTCTCATGAATCCATTCCTTTTTTTAACCTACGCACATCGATGTATTTTGTCCCGAAATCACAAAATCAAGGCTTCCTGCTAAACTGAGCCGACGGACTGTTTTGTCCTCTGTGAGTGTTCCAGTCCGTGCAACAAGAACCGCTGCTTAACATCCATCTCTTTAAACCCAAGAATCACTTTCGGTGGTTTATTTCATGCTCGGTTGGTTTTTTTGGGGACTCGGCTCTCAGTCACAATGAACCACACAGAAGTCCCCCAGTGTCACGGTGCAACCGCTTTGTGCAACCCGTCTCGTTTACATTGTTCCTACCTCCCAGAGTGAGCTGAATGGAAGAAGCACTCTAAAGTCTTGAGATAAAAGTTCAAATAAATCATTTCAAAAGTGTCTTATGTGAAAGCACTCGCAGTTCTCTGAACAATGCCGACGGCGTGCGTGCATGTAAAAGGACATTTAGCCCAGAGAAACAGATAATGTGGCGGGAAAGGTGAAGTTTTGGAGATGTCTGCATGCGGCCGGTTACATACATTGACGCTGCACTTCAATGTGTGTGTCTGTGGTGTGTTCTTTAATTAAAATGACGCTCAAAAGCTAATCAGCGGCAGTGTATATGCTGTGAGGCATTGGTTTAGAAAGAACAAACAATACATTTCCCTGAACAAATACGTATTTATTTGTGTTTGAACTGTTTTAAGCGCAAGAAATAATCGAGATAGCATGATTGGTACACCAGCATGTAGTAATTTGACTGACACTGTTCTTTTACATTTTACTGCTTTCACTTTAAGGAAAAAAAAATTTGAGCTCTTCCTCCGAGGCTCCTCCTGACCTCTGCGACCTTTTTTTCTCACCTACAGGGTGAATGTCGGCTGCGGGCCAGCGGAGGAGCGGGTACTCCTCACAGGTTTACATGCTGTGGCTGATATCTACTGTGAAAACTGTAAAACCACCCTGGGCTGGAAATATGTAAGTCAGTCGCTCCTCAGACTTCAACCTGAGCCTTTTTACTTTCCCATCTTTAGTGTTTTCTCGTTGCGCCACTTATGCCTGTTGCTGTGATGTTGTGTAAGTATGTGGTTTCTTGGCTTCCAAGAGGACAAATTATGCTGTTACAGGTCAAGAACACAGTTGCTCTCATTAAAGCATTGCTTGCTAAAGCCATGGTGACTTTTTTTTTTTTGCTCACGGTTGTATTTAGGCTCACAGATTGAGCACGCCGTGGTCTCCTAGCGCTCAAGATAATTACAGTGCCGAAAGGTTGGCTGCAGACAGCCAGACTGGTACCTCTGAGAGTCTACAGTGATTAAATGTCAGGCCATTTTGAAGAGGCTTGTCCTGGTAATTGTCTGAAAAGACTAAAAAAGGGTGTAAAATAGCTGAACAAAGTATAAGACAGGGACTCACTTAAAGCCGCTCCTTCAGTGACAAAAACAATTACAGATTCTCAGAAAGGCCCTGCAAAGCAAAGCAGAGTAGAGCAGAGCGGAGCTGGTTTACAAGGCAAAGCAGGCTGAGCAAATAATCAAAGACACAGACCCACATCGACATCCTGATTGTCCTGAAGCTCAGCAGGACTGGGACATATGCCGGAAATCATACAGCACTTCAAGAGATGTATTTCCAGACAGGAAGTTTAGACATTTGAAATGAAAGATTGAGTCACCGGAGGGAAACCGCCACGTTAAAGCGCTCGTGTTGTTCACTGCATCTCTAAAATCCTGCTTATTTTGGATAATAATGAGACCAGATGGGCAAACGTGTGGGGGAATTTGTCTTACTGTCTGTTTGTTTTTGTTTGGACTTGAAATTAAATTCTCTGCTGAGTTATTGCACATTGATTGCATGATGCATGCCTCCGCTGTAGTCCTGGAAATGCTGGAAAGTTTTCACCATAATTTACTTGAAAAGTAAGCAGGCCAGAGGGGGTCAAAGTTTGAAAGCGACAGACATTAGAGCAAGAAAGTTATCCAAAGTAAACTGTGTGACATGATAAAATGCCATGGTTAGACTGAGGAGACTAAAAAAAACATCTTGCCGTCAATCTCAAAAATACAAATTCGTTGAACCGCACTCCTTTAGTTGATGACCTTTTGTTAATGTCAAACAGAAAGACACGGAGGAAGATAAGGGATATCAAGCATTTTTTTAAATCAATGAAAAGTTCATTCTTGACTTTGGATACAGCAGTTTGACCCAAACAATTTTAACATTATTTGGTGTCTTAAAAACTCCACTAGAATATAAAACCAGGTCTGTGAGTGTGGCTGGAATGACTGATCCATTGGTGGGTCAGTGGGATTAAATGAACTGTGAGGAGTTATTTACCGGTTATGAAACGGTCTCAGTTCAATACTGATGCCTCTACGTGACCTACACAGGCACCAGAGACTATCGGCGAGAATATTGGCTATTTCAGTCATTGTCACTGCCTGTCAGCGGGTCACATTCCTCTCAGTATCATAACATTACTGGGGAATGTTGATAACTTCAGCTTTTTCTCAGCAAAATTACTGTTACCGAGCAACCAGATCTGTTGGCTATAGGCTACATGTAACCTCGATGTATGAACAGGACTCAGACAAAGCTCACTTTGTTATCAATCTCACATAGCCACAAATAGATACATAGCCTCATCGTCATGCATCCTGCAAACAGCTGTGTTAAAAAAAAAAACAGTATTAAAAATATGTTGCCTCCTTCTTTCACTTCAAAACAAATGCATATGCTAGTCAGATCATGATCTTTACAACAGGAGGTGGTGGTGGTCATGCCTCTTTTGTCCACAGGGGCCGCCAGAATCTACAAAAATTCAGTTCCTTGTAGCTGCTTTAAATAATTGAAATAATAACTCATGGCACCGACTGACTGATACTGACATCTTCGCTTGTTGTAGCTTTTAAGTATGTTTATTGTTCAGCTTTAAATAGGCTCTACGGTGGAACGTGGTCTTGTAACTCAAGTTGCTCTCTCTTTTCTGTCTTTTTGTACGTTTTTGCAGGAGCACGCGTTTGAGAGCAGTCAAAAGTACAAAGAGGGAAAGTTCATCATCGAGCTGGCTCACATGATCAAGGACAACGGATGGGAGTGACGCTCCGGCCGTGCTCTTGTCTTTTTCTGACCTTGGAATGCTCTTTATCGAACTGCGTGGAGCATCGACCACCCTGCCCCTCTCGAACCTCCCCCCACCCCCGCCCCCGCCCCCTTCTCCAGCTCCTCCCTTACAAAAACCCTCCACGAACCTCCAGCCCTTCGCCTCCCTCCACGTGCACACACCCACCGGCTCATCGTGAAACTGAACAGAACAAATGACATCAACAACGACGACGAGGAAGTGGAGCAACTGTCGAAAAATCACGTCACAGGAGTCCTGTCGTTACTTTAAAGATTGTGTGTTCTCCTTCGCAGCTCCGGAGCTTTTGGGTTTGACCCCGCCCCGCTCACTCTCACAACCCCCCCACCCCCACCTCCACCGAACCACGCTTACAAGTGATTGTGGTGATATGGCGACCACTAAGCGTAAGGAGAAAGACTTCACTGAAAGGACATTTCTTTGTTTTCTTTATTTTCGCCCATACAGCGAGACGAATGACTTTGATGACTTTCGTTATTTTAATGTTATTGGCTATAGTTTTAACTTCTGGGTTTGGTAAGGTTTTGGTTTGATGGCAGATGGATGTTACTGGTTAGCATTTTTATTTCCCTGTCAAGTCTGTCATGTTTTTGTTTGTTTGTTTTTTGGCTTGTTGTATCTCTGCCCATAGCTGAGCATGTTTTTCTTTTGCTAATGTCCAAATGAGCAATCAGGGACGGGTGAGGAGCGGAGGGGAAAGGGAGTTTATCATAGTTACAAATATGTAGCAGCATCTTGCTTTCTTTTTTCTTTTTTTTTTTAAAGTGGCTATGGATGAGATTGCAGTAGTGTGGGGTTTTTATTCCTGGTAATTTTTTTTCCCATTTTTATCTTTTTACTTTATTGTGAATTTTCTTTATCCTCCTCCCCGCCCACTTTCTGGTACTTTTGAGCACCCAAAAAGCATTGAAAGCAGCACCTAGTATTTGTTTGACATAATATATATATATAAATATATGTGTATATATATATACACACACACATAAATATATAGATATATATAAATATTTGTAGTGTTTGGCTAAATGCGATTGTGGCTGGTCCCATTTTGCAGCAGTACCATAAGTGGAAAAAGACAAGAAAAGGAGCAGAATTTAATTTCTAGACTGGGGAACCTGAAATCAGTGTCCACATGTCATAAAACATTAGGACAGATTGTATTATTCCATTGTCTAGTAATGAAACCGTAAGAGACACAACTACATATGAATATATATACACACACTATGATTACATATCCATAAATACTATGAAAATGCTCGTAGTACGTAGATATTGGAACATGGATCCTATATATATATATTTGCTGTCATGCACATATGTATATATGCATATGACTGTGTGTATATATGCATTGTGTGTGTGTGTGTGGTCAAGCATTACACAGTGGCATACTTGAACAATGCTACTTCGTTTGCACTTTGCAGAGGCCTTGGGTTCATCTCAGTTTAGAGGCAAAAAGTTTGTTCGCTCTCGTCTGTTTTTTTATGGCCTTCTCACAGATGAATGACAGATCGTTGGAGACGGAAAGAAAGTTTGACCAGGATTGGTATGAGGATTTCGTCGTCTCCGTATAGACTGTAGTGTGTTTAGCAGCTGTCTGTTAGATGCTTCTAGGGAATTTGGTTTGATTTTATTTAAATTCTGTAGACAAATTCTGCTTTTCCTCTCAGTTTTTGCCTGATTTTAAACTTTTCTCTGAAGAGGAAAGTGTAGTTTGTGATTCTTTGCTGCTATTCTAGAAATCCCGCCATTTCCTCCCGCTCTTGTAGGTCTTTTGCACTTTATAGCTTATCCGTCTGTCTCTCTCTTAGAGCGTATGAATTGTCTCTTTGTGGACGGCGTCTGTGATTTGCCTCTAAGCCGTCTGAATCTTGTGTCTCTTCAAAACATGAACGGCCTCCCCTCTTTTTTCCGTTGTGCAGTGCATAACTCTGAAAACCGTCATGTGAACCGATGTGTCTTCCCTCCCCTACTGGTTCAAAGTGGCCCTCAAAATAACTGCGCCAGAATCCTCAGAGAGCTCTTCCCCACTTTTATTTCTGTGATTAACAGAGACTTGGTAAACATACACGCATATATTTTCTATGTTAAGATTTTGAGGTGCAAAAACAGATGGATATTCAGTATATTATTTCTCAGAGTAAAGCAGGGAGGAAGAGGTCAGGACAATGCAGGATGCCCAGGGCTCGTTGTCTGTCTTTTTATCGGAAGGACGGAAAAGATGGCAGCAGGTGGAGGCGGGGCAGGATGGGACGGGAGAGATTTAAAAATCAGCAGTGATTGATTACTTTGCCGGCAAGGTCAGTCTAATCACATGACCTTATATCCTAAAAACGATGACAATGCAAACCCTTAATAGTTAGCAGTGATACCTACTTGAAAATATAAAGACATAAACATATTGGCCCGTGTTACAGTTTTTGTACATAAAGTAACATATTTAAGGTTTTATACGTATTTCTACTGGGTTAGTTGTTTTACTTCCCCAACTTGAAGCACTTTTGTTCACTGTACCTCTGGCTGTGTGTGTCTGAATGTGTGTGTGTCTGTGCGCGCGCATGTGTGTGTGTGTATGTGTGTGCATGCATGTGTGTTAGCGGTGTGCATGCCTGCACACGAAAGAAAGTGAATGTTTAGTTTCTTTTCCTCAGACAGTTTTATTTCTCTTTACTTTTTCCCCTTCTTTTTTGTTTTGAAAGTATTTTTATTTGTTCTGTTGTACTTTTTTTTTTTCTTTTCTTTCGCAACTGTTTGGTTTCACTGTCTCTCCCAGTGATCTGCGAGGTCGAGAGCCAGGTTAGTTTGTTTGGAAGTGATTTATCCCTTCTTCTCTTTTTCTGTTAGCCTGTTTATTTAGCTTGTGTGGTGAGAGCCCTTTAGAGGGCCGGTGTTTAGGTCTCTGCTGAGCCATGTAGACGTTGAGGGCGAGCTGGAATCTCCCACCATGTCGCAGGGAGAGCCTTTACCAAGACCCTTTCTCCACCACAGTCAGTGTCTCCTGTATAGAGGGCTTTCAGGTGATGAAACGCACCCTATGGCGGCCATATTGGAGGTCCTTAGCTGGACTGTGAACATCTGATTGTATTTCTTGAGAACTTGTTCACGTTTATGCTGGTTTTAACTGAATATTAACTGTTAATCCCCTGATCCATTTGATTTTAGTTACTGTTTGGATGATATTAGCTTGTTATCTACCCGAGCTGAGCTGCTACGTCCCAGTTCTGGCACTGCATCCTTTTGAAGTTTGCATTTCAAGACTCCTAAAGCCTTTTCTGCGTCTTTAAGTTTTATGTTAATGGTGCATTCAAGCGGTCTTCGTCAATTCATGAAGTTGAGAAATGTGACCTCATTGATATTTGTGTTCCTGTGCTCATCAGGGCTGGTAAACTACTGGTAAGCTACATTTCATGAACTTGAGTTTACTACTTGGCGTTCACCACTCTGTCAGCCATTTCCTGGTGATAAACTTGAAAACTACTGAGACTGAAAGTTGGATCATGGCACATGATTGCTCAGTAACGAAACTGTAGATGTTCAAATTTCTATTATTTCTAAGCACTGAGCACAGGAATGGAAATGTGAATATCTACAATTGGGTAACTCTGTCTGCTGAAGAAGATTGTGTGATACACTCCAGAACAGCTACCAGATGGACCTTGTGGTATGATTGTTTTTTTAATTTCCAGTCGACTTTAGGAGTGGTCAAGGAGTGCCTGAATGCACCATTGGTTTTATGTCCCCGAGGCTGCACTGTCTCGTTTGGAGAGGACGCGCAGGATTGGTCTGGCTTTTAGTTCCTGCTGCAGACTCGCTTTGAAGGGCTGCATCGTTCGAAGGTTGCAGCTCTTGAATTGAGATGCAGCATTTATCTGGTCAGCTAGCCTTGTCTGTCTGATATGGTGAACATATCTAGGTGAAAATGTCAAACTCAGCTGTTTAATTAATATTGGGGAACTTTTTCCAAACTCGCAGAGCGAAGGGTAGCAGTCCAACTTTCCTCTTAACTGTTACATGTACACAGCTAGTTTCTCCAAAGGACCTCCAAGATGGTGCCAACGGTGGTTGCTGGAAGATTTGTGACCCAATTGCAGAGCCTCTATACTCTCCCTTCGATCAGTCGGTCTAAGTTGAACCAACAAAAAGCAGTTGCCAGTGTCACCTGCCAGTGTGTACCAAATAAGAACCAGGTTCTATCGAATGCATCAGTGTCATGTGTCAGCGAGCAGGAAGGAAGCCAGGGATCATGTTCGTGTGTCTCCTGGAGATTCAACTGCTATACCAAAATTAAAGAGGAGTAATCCTGTCACCTATGGCATTGTCTTTCTGTAGAATGTTTTGATTCTCTGAACTTAACAGCATCAAAGCAGCCTGGATGAAAAATGTAGATATTTGCTGCTGAAAACTGTTTACTTTTTATTGTTATTTTGTTTTATCGTGACACTGGCTACCGCCTTTTTGAGCTCTGTTACTGTCTAAAACGTACCTGAAAGGATGTTGATCAAAGGCAAGATGGGTATACAGGGGAAAAGACTGTACAAGTTCTTTTCTTAGGACTGTTAAACTACAGTTTAAGGTCTAAAGCATGTTGTATTTATAATGGCTATATGTCGTGCCTGTTTTATTATTATTTTTTTCCTAAATTTGAAAACAAAAATATTATATGCTTTTTATTTGACTACATTGCTTTGCATTCTGTCTTAGTAAAGCCATGTCACATGTCTGTTTTCACTCTAATGTAAACTATCAGATATCACAATAAATTTTCAATGGCATTAAGTTGTTGACTGTGTCAAGTCGTTATTCATTTCTGAGATTTGATTAACCCTGCATTCACGTGCTTCTCAGGTCAGAAGTCGTTCTTCCGACTTCGATGTGTTCATTAGCTTTGAGTCGTGACAATATGGACGCTACAAATTTCTTCATTTCTTTTGTACTGCCAATCATTTTAAACTATCACAATGTGACATCAGTATGTGTTTCAATTGTTAAACTAATTTTGTATATACAGAGGAATTTGTTTTGCTATGGTCATACATTGTTGTGGTTACCAATCAAAATGAAAACCGGTTATATAATTTTCCATTCTGAGAGCCATAAGTCATGTGCAAAGCCACAAGAAACATTACATATAATGAAAATAAAACATCAGCATGTTGCTGGAACACAGCTGAAAAAAAGGAACTTGTCTGTGGAGGTTGTGATATGTGCGAAAAGGGTGATAGAAATAACTTCAACATTTTACCGCAGAGGCTGAACTTGTGATTAAATATTACAGGCCTGGCAGAAAATATGTCAGAAAATGCCCTTTAAACTTAAAACAATTACTGAAGCATGAAATTCACTGGCTGCCCTACTGATGTGTGAGCCTCAGACAGAAAGTGGAATCTCAGGCTGGCAGACTGTCAGGTAATTAGTTTAAAAGTAAGAGACCTGCAATTTCAACTGATGCTGATTTTCTTTTTCTTCTTTTTTTTTTAATTTTAAATTTTTTATTTTTTTTTTTTGACTGACCTAGAAGTCAGTTGTAATGTGGTCCAGCGACCTCCTCTTGCTTTGATACTTACATTTTTAAACTTAAGATATTGGCTTGGGCTTGGCCAAGTTATCTTTGTGCCAGTTATTTTGAAGCTCTTATTTTGAGGTAAAAAGTAGTTAAATAAAGTTGCTGAAATTGTTTCCATACTAATTTAACATTGGAGCATTTCTGTGATTCTCATCTTGCTTTCAAATTTAAAAAGTCAGTCTGCATTTGTTTCTCAGCTTTTCTGATCATATGCGCTGTGTCTTGGCATTTCTTTTTTCACTTCTATGCTGATGACACTCAACTGTTTGTTCTCACTTTAACTGCATTGGTGGAAGATAAAACTGACCGAAACATATCTTACAAATTCAGACATCTTGTGTTTGGTCATTATCAATTGGGTTTACATCCTTTGAAAACAAGTGTGACACTGTTTATCGGAATTTCTTACAAAAAAACTTGGAATTTTAGCGAGCAAGGAGTTGATGAATACTTTTTAGGGGGATTCCAGCTAATTTTAGATTTGTTTGACAAATGTGATAACTTTAAGGCCAACAAATACATTAACCCATAAAGGATTCATAATTTCCTTACCAGATAACTTTTCCAAAAGCTAGAGGAGGCTTTGAAACAGCATACCTGCAGATCTTCATGTCGGGAAATACTTGAAATTGCTGTTGTATCTCATATGTCCGCACTAATCCTGACTGGATTCAGGAACTACACATATTTCAAATAAACTTAGCTTTCATGCTAGATTTAACTATTTCCCCTTGGTGCTTTTAATACATACTAAGGCTTTTATCTCATGTACTTTCACAAGGTATCACTGTCTGTTTTTCTTTCATTGCACCATTTTAGTATATCTTACTGGTTTAGTGATTCTGCATTTGAATAGCCTAGAAAGACACACAACCCAAAAATCAAATGGAGAACCTCCTCTCTCATAAATTGATCTTATACAGCCTTTGTACTTCCTCCAGTGACCCAAACATGGTCGGTCATAATGTACTGATGCCGCCATCAAGCAGGCAGCGTAAGAATTCTGTAACTCTCTATTAAAACATTTATAAATTATGTTTTAGTTGTGACAGCAATTTGCTTTTCTGGACTAAAAGTTGGCTATTCCTAGTTAGCCTAGTTTGATGGTATCATATCATCTATTATACAGATAAACCAGGGCTGGAACATGAGGTTAAACATAACATTGAGTAAATATTTCTCTACTACCTCATATTTTTATCTCGTGCGGTAAGTGTGAAGGCCCGAGGTGCTGACATCTCAGTCTGTTCTCGCACTGTTTAACCTGCAATTGCTGTAAGTTAAGAAGTAGATTGAATATTAATGTCTGTGTTATTAAAATAACTTTGACGTTGTTTTATGAGTCATGTGTGGAATAACAACCCAAAAAGAAACCAATCCGAAATCTTCTTTTTCATGTATACTTGTTGGTTTTTGGATTTCCATGAGCTTGTTTATCTCTCCATCGTCAGTCTCCTTAGTTGCTGCTTGCTCGGACCAGCTTCACCTTGGTCACTTCACCAGCCTGAGAGCAATGGAAGAAACAAAAACATAAATTTTTTTGCATCAGCAAATGCAACTGTTGCACTGAAACTGATCTGAAATCTTACAAAAAAGGCTGTCGCACAGAAATATCGCTGCATGCATTAGACCTAAAATAGGACCCTGATGGTTGATTGGTGGTAACTTGATATAATTTCCTATTCTAGGTCTTTATTAATCTTTATCATTAATGATTTTAAGTAGAAAGTAGCTCCAGAGGAGGAAACAGTTTTTCAGTGAAGGTTGTGGATTATCCAAAGTATAAGTTCACATCCCGACGCATTCAGAGACTGTACTAGGCTGTGGTGCTTGAGCTAATCGCTAGCATACTAACATACTAATGCTAACATACTCGCAATGACGGTGAAGTTAAAATGTTGATGCCAAGCCAGTATTATGCTGACTCTTCGATTAGCGTGTTAGCATGTTCACATTAGCTAATTTGCGCTGACCACAAAGTACATCTCATTTTGACAACTTTGTGTGGTGGTGCCAGATCCTCAGCATCAGTGGGATTGATCCTATGGGTACCGCACATGTCTGTACACAATTTAATTATTATCTTTTGTTATTTCTTTTGAGATACTTCTCTTGGCAAAAGTCTGGAGTAGTAGTGGCTCACATTCACAGACACTAGCATGGCTGAATACTGGTGCTGGATCAAAATGTAAAGGCAGAAGTCAGACAAAAGATTAGCAGCGTGTGCTGATAGCTCCCAGGTATATATATCCCAGGTATCCTAGCTCCCAGGTATATATATCCAAGGTATATATATGCATTGCTGGATACCACTCATGGTAAGTGACACATCTTTTTTGGTAATTTGGGTGCTCTGACCCTTTAAAAGGTGTCACTGTAACTAAGCTCTGCAGCTGTTCTTGTGACAGATTTTCTTCTCATGGCTGCAAACATGTTTACAGCTCTGAACCTAAATACGATGTACAGTATCACGCCGCATGCATAACTGTAAATTCATATGGAGCTCTGTGGTCATCAGTAAACTCAGACGGAACGCCATTTTTTCTGCAACATTATCAGATCTGCTGCAGCACACCTAATTAGAAAATGACTCATTTGAAGTGAAAACGTTAAAGTACAGACTGTAAGTTTGTTGTATGGACTGGAGTTGCTATGGCAGTACGCACTATGATGATTCTTCCCTGCGCAGTGCTTTCTATGCATCTCCTTACTTGTGATTCTGATGCCCACACAGCCTCGTGTTTTGATGTCCTTGGGGTGACTGGCTTGTCTTCAAGCACAAGGCAGCCTGTCAGCCTCTAATTTATCTCACACTCCTTGCCTTGTACTTTAAAGCTGCAACATGCAGCATTTTCACATGAATACAATGAATCGACAGCATATTTAATTTCTTATCAGTCCATGTTCTTGACTGTGACCTTGTGTGTACATATTTGACCATAATACAATAATGGTACAAGTGGCAGTAAGAAAGAAAGAACAAGTTAAAAATTAGAAAAAACTGGGAGCGTTCAGGATCAGTGCTGGCTTTATAATCATCAATAATTTACATTTTGTTAAAATCTCAATAAGGCTGAGACTCTTGCTGATTACTCCATCAACATTATTAATGACAAGTAATTGTGTCATTTTAAAAAAGTAGGTTTTTAACATGTTTTTGCACACTGAATACTCAACCAGAAAACTCCCCAGACTTATGGGAAAACACATTTACAGCTCTTAAATCTGCTTCATTGACAGATGAATAAAAAAATCTGCTGTCGTAGAAAATCAGGGACGGGTTTGTTTTCCCTCAAGTGTATAACAAGTTATATACAGGATTGTTTGAATTAAAAACAATTTTTCATGGATGTTTGTCAATATATACTGTTGTTTTTCTAATTTAATGTGTGACCTGACTCTCAAGTCCCCCTAACTGTAGCTCTACAGAGCATTTTGGTATCTTTCAGTCCATTGTTTTGGGTTTACAGGCTCATACATCTCACTGTTTCGATTAACTCTCACCACTCATCATCAGTATTATCTTTGGCTGGCAGCTGTTTTCAACCAAAAACCCTCTCTACCCGACCTGCCCAGCAGACAGGTACAGTAAGCAGCAAGCTGGTTAAGAAATCGAACATTTAGCTGCTGGAGAGCAAAATATGTTTCTTAGGGGTTGGAGGGGACCAAAGCGGAGTTCAAAGGAGAACAAATATTGTACCCACATTTATCAGATTTGCTGAAACATGACTGCAAATTCATGCAAATACTGGATGTGTAAGTAAGCAATTTGTTGGGTTTCTGAGTGCAACACCACTGTCGTAAATAGAAATTCCAGGTCAGTAACAATTTGCCAGGTGTAATGTAGCTGCTAACTACAAACAAAACTCATTAAGTCATAACAATGTTACTGTATGTGTTGACAAATTGTATCTTAAAGTAAACATGTATGTAACGCTGTGATCTTAATGCTGAGACAAGTGACAGAAACACCATTCACCCTATTACAAATGTTGGTTCAATATGCAGTAATAATATAACAATATTCAATCTAAAAATGTTAAAACTGATTAGCATCTGTACATACTGTATATGCATGTTATATTGGGGTTTGGGTGGCTCTTAGTGCCATAACAAATAGTTTCTTGGTTGTCCAAAATGGCTTGGTGACTGCTAACGCATTCAGCATGTTAGTCAGTTTTGTGTTTATAGCTCGTTTGCACTGAAATACAACGAAATGTGTGTACAGCTCAGAGACAGGAAAGTTGTACAGTAGAGATGGTAAAGGAGTACAACTGAGGAAGACATGATGCTGAAATGTTGTCATCGTAGTGAATACATCTTTTATCGGGAGCATATATCAAGAGTTCACAACTGATATTGCATCTTCAAGAAAATATTCCTCTCCAGACAGTCAAGCAGGTGCAGACGTGAGGAAGCAGAGCATATTCCACTTGGTGGATGCTTTTATCCAGAGCACCTCGTGCTACTTTTAGTGCATGCATATTTCAGAGCGGCAGGCCCCAGTGTGAATCAAATCTAACCTTTAGGGAACATTTCCTGGACGCATGGACAGAGAAGGAGAGCAGGGAGAGTAGGAGTGGGTTTGTTGTTGTTGTGAAGGCTGAAGATAGACAGGATGTAGTTATGGGGGATGTTTATGCCGGCGCGTGTTATTCTCATGCTCTCAGTCCTCTCATGTCTACTGACCTACTTCTCTGCGACGCCTGGTCACACAGTTCAAGCTCTTCAACAGGAGGGTCTCTGTGTGGGGCGGGTTTCACACTGGGAGGTGGCGGTGCCACGGTTCAGGCATCTAGTGGTTGGCTGACCATATCGTCTTTTTTCTTTTGTTCACACTCCATCAGCACAGACAGGTCCTGTGTACGAGACAGGAAGGAGACAGATAAGGATAAACAGTAAGTGTTTGGGTGTGAGGGAAACGAGGAGACTGACAAGTAAACTGAGAAAGGGAGCGAAGAGGAGCCTTTCCTTTACAGTTGACCTTATTTAAAGTAATTAATCCATACATTTTAGTTTGATTGTTCTCTATTGATTTAAAATAAGAGTGACTAACTTTATCATTTCCATAAGATGATGCTCATATTGAAATTCAAATAGTTTTTGATAGCCTTAGATCTTAAAACAGTTCACATGAGTGTTTATTGATGTGATCTATAGATATAATCTGGTTAGGTAAGGCAATCAAAACAACTTGGTTATGGCCAGGAAAATATAACATTCTGTGCTAAAAATAATCACACATGCACCCTGACTTAAGAGCAGCAGTCCAGTTGCCAGGATGAAATGTTAGTGGTTAGCTGAGACCACAAACCAGAGCTACGTTCAAATTTGTACACGTCATTAGCTAAAAACCCTATTGGCATGTCTACAAATGTGTCATATCATTTTCACTGTACATGTTAATTACCTGGCTTTCATGCCAGGAGCCAGAGACTATGGTGGTGATGTCAGAGGTGACAAGGCTGCCAAGCCAGTGACTGCTGTTCGAGCCTGTGTTTCAACATTTGTTAGCATGACACCAGTGGATATTTTCATGGAGGCCTCTGGGCAGTTTCCAGTCGTGTTTGTGGCAACCAGGTATTTTATGCCAAAACATGATGTTTTCCTAACCTAACCAGAGCATAGGCACAGCGTTGTGACAAGAGAATATTTTAAAACTACTAATTAGAAAATTACTTTGGAGTACATTTAATATCAGTTTCATATATTCATACTTTTACTTAAGTTCTATTTGTATGGGTGTCTTTTTTACCAAAGTGAGAATTTTAACACAATAACTTTTTCTCAAGTATGACTTTTGGGTACAACACTGGCAGCAGCTGCCATCGTGTGTGACTGCGTTTCAAGGTTGTGCTTTTGTCCGAAACTTGTCCAACTAAAATCCCAAATAAAAGGGCCTGCATTGTTTGATTAACAGGTGTCGTCTGAAGGCTGTCGTGCAGAACTGCTACGACAATGTGCTAAGCACTTGAAAGAGTTTTTTAAGGAGGAAAAGAATGTGAAGATTACTAGCTAAAATAAGATTCAGCCAATAACTAAGTTAATGTAATGTCTAAAGTCAGTTAAAGTAGTTACGATAGACATGAGGCCCATTAAGTTCAGCACTGACGATTAAGGAGGCAGCTGGTAACAGTTAGATCTTTACCATTTATATTTTATGATTTGATTATACGTTAAGGAAATACACGAGACAAAGAGAAAAATTGTTCAGGCACAAGTACTTAATTTGACAGAACATAATTGCTGCTCTCGCATTTTGCACCCCCTCTGCGTGTGATATTAGCTCTCGAAGGGTGTCAAGCCGATGACCCCCTTTGACTTGTTGCTACTGTCACTTCATTATCTTCTCTGTCACTTTTTTTTTTCTCTCTCACCCCCCGTCCGTCTCTCTGTCCCTGCTGCTCTCACTCCCTCTCAGCTGGAAGTGGCTGCCCTGGGTTGCGAGGCCTCGCAGCAGGCTCCCATGACTGGAAGCTTTAATGTTGCTGCTATTTCAAGCCCTCTGATGTCATCTGAAGGAGGGGCCGGCCCTCATCCCCGGAGCGGTGAGTCAGAGCCAGGGAGAGAGAGGGAGGGAGGATGAGAGGAGATTCAGTGAGGAAGAGGTACAGAGCATCAAAAACAACAATGGTGGTACAATGTTTGCTGTCCATGTTGTCACCTGGGAAATGGCAAAAAAGTGTACATGCAGTGGAAAACAGCGACACATGTGACAACCAGTAACTACATACTAGTGTCGCTGAAATCAGACTTTTATTAAAAAGTGGATATCAGTCAGTTTTAAGTTTCCTCCTGGAGCTGCATAAAACAGCCATTAAAGCTGCAGTTTGCTCTTTAATCTAGATGTTTAACAGTAGTTTGTGATATTAAAATTATAATTTGACTGCCGATTAATAATATGTCAAAACTATTTCGTTATTAAACTATTTATTGGTGATTTTTGATGTTTCAAATTAAGTTTTTTGTCTGACATTTCTAATTTGTGATTTCTTCATATTTCATGGTGTATAATTCAATATTTAGACAATCAAAGCTTTTCCAGGAATATCATGCTGGGAAAGACATGAAGAACAATACTCAAACGTCATTTAAAAAGATTGGCACCATGCTGGATTTTGATGGCTACACACAAAGACACAGTACTATTTTTCATAAACAGTCACTGGTTAAATCTTTTTACTCACTACATCACAAGTACATAAACAGTGACTGTCAGCTTTGCAGTGAATCTAATTTCATTTCTAGGTATTTCAGTCCAACGAAACCAGCGTCTTTGGTTTTGCATCAGCCTCCAAATAACATTTGGTGGTATCGTCATGGGCAGAAAAACAGACACAGGAACTGAAGGAGATGTTGTTTTTCTCCTGTCTCCCTGAGTGATGTCATCCCCATTCAGACTCTGCCTACACAGAGTCGTGGCAGCGCTGAGCATCCACTGTCGCCATGGCTACAGCTCTGCATCTGCCATACTCTCCTGCGCCGAACCACTCCCCGAACCACCAGGCGCCACACAGGCCGCCATTGGTCAGTGTGTCACGCTGACAGGCGCTTTGTCCAATGAGAAAGGAAGTGAGTGATGTCATTGAGAGGACGGGACTGAAGCAGAGATGTGTATCCAAAGGCAGAGTGTCAGAGATCTTCTGCTGACGCACCAACTTAACAAGGGAGGCTGTCACATTAGCAGTTATCTCTTTGAAAGGAACAGGTGAGGGCGGACGTCAGGCTCGGAGATGTTTTACAGTCGTCTGGAGCTGCTGCCAGTCCTCTTTTAGTACTTACGTAACCAATTAACCCGAAGCTCATCACAATGTGGGGCATTTCCACGGGGATTTGGCACAGATACCCCTTCTACCCACACAAACAGACATGCACAGCCCTATATTTGACGACAAAATCACTCAAATGAAAGAAAAAGTATCTGTTAGAACTTAACAGCAGGATATATCAATATGCAATGTTTCACTGCATTTATGATATATCATGTTTTTGCATTAAAAGTGGATGTGAAAGGTGTCACAAACCACATGCGACTCTTCAGCTCCCCTCAACTCCACGAAGCACTTTAGTGGCTTTAAGATCATTGTTTTGGTAGTTCAGCCCACACATTTATTGTACAGTCTCCCTTAAGTGCTCTCATCAACGTCATTTCCAGCAGGCATGCACACATTTTTTTTAGTGAAACAACCACCTGCCCAGCATCTGATGGCATTAGAGATGAGCTGGTGGACATACTGGAACATTTAGCAGCCAAAGAGACGGATGTTTTTCTCAGGAGTTGGTGCACACCAAACCAGAGCTAGAGACAATGTTGTGTTAATATTCATCAGATGTAAACAAACAGGAACCTAAATTAATGAGCTAACGTTGCTTTGTAACTGCCGGAGAACCACTGTTTGACACGCTTTTCGATGATGATATGTTAATAATTTATTTAGACCTTATTTCCATTGTTGTTGATTTTGACATTCATGAGATTAAATTGCCATTTCAGTTCACTCCATTTTGCAGGATGACCTTCATATTGTTCATATTGGCAGATTTCTGTTTGGGAGGGGGCTATTTTGTCTTGCCCAAATCGATCGACAAAGAACACAGAGGGTTAGGCAGCAGCTACTTTGAGGAATTAGAATTGTCGATTAAGTTAATTTACAACTACCTGTACAGCTCAGTTTATGTCATCCGTGCTTTTCGCCATTTCTGTGGCCAATTATGTGTCACTATTTTTCAGGGTCTGCCACAAACCGATGAGGTCGCCAATTTTGACATCATGACAAGAGGAGTAATAAATGCAATCAGCTGGTGATGTATAGGCATGGCTGCAGAAATCTCAGCAGATTATCAGCACTAGAGGGGGGGGCATGAACAGACCCAAATAAAACTTCCATTCGCTTCCGTTTTATTTCCATGGCTTCCGTTTGCTGCTGCAGCCGCCAAATTTCCCCGCAGTAATCATGATGTTTCGTTTGATCTCCCTGTGTACCAGTGTTGAAAGGTTTGGTGAATTATGTTAAAAGCATTTAGAGGCCATTTCGATAATTCCCTGCAGGCCCTTTTGCAAAGAAAAGCCCGTGAAATATCATGTTTTGAAAGGCAGCATTGTTGATTTCAAACCCTTTCATGCTGTCCCTTGAAAGCCATCAAATTGCCTGGATCGTCCCTTTCACACACAAAGCCAGCCGCTGCATGTGTTGCTCAGCAACACAGACGAAACATCAAGACAAACTTTTTCCGCTCACAGCAGAAGTAGAGAGGAATTCACTTGAAGGCACGCTGAGGCAAACAAGAACGTTATCCCAAACACAAACTGCAGTTACAGTTCATTTAGGAGACGGGTCCCCGTGAAGCTGCTTATGATTCAGTCACACCTTGTGGCATCGGTGAAATGTGTTGGGAAATGATACAACCTGCTTTTTACTGCGGCTAAAAACCATAAAAATGATTTAGACAATCTGAACTGCCTCATTACAGATGCTCAAGTTGGAGGCAGTTACACCAGCTCAGAAACTTTAAACTTAGATGAGTTATAACCCAGCAGGCTAACACTTTAATTACAGTCCCCTATTTAGCAAAATATGAATATTTAAAACCAGGGGTAAAACACACTATATTGTATTTGTAGCAGACATAAGGACATTCTACATTAAACACTTATCTGCTCACAACTACCTAATAGCATGTGATAAAAAACAGTTATCAAATATTTTTATACTGCTTATAAATCCTAAATAGGAGGACTTAAAGGTGCTGTTTGTGGGAAATGTAGCACATGTTGAATTCATATTTAGCATATCACTGCAGTATTTGCTAACTGCTGCTAACTGTCGCTGATGTTAGCTAGGCTCAGTTAGCCGTGCAGCTGGTTTACACAGCACATGAGCTTTGGACCAGGACGGGGTTATATTTATATTTATATTTTCCATTAATTCTTTACTGGATGAAAACTCTGAAATTCACGGATACATTTCTCATGTAGACTATGCTAAACACAGATTAGCCTACTTGCTACTTGATATTCTTCCTAGATAACTCAACTAACAAAGCTAAGATCAGTTGTAATCGGATATTTTTTTCCGATTCCCTTTCTCTTCTTTTCCTGAAGCGCATCAATTCTATGAAACACACAATTCCTGGTGTATTCACCTCAAAGCAATCTTTATTTAAATTTACAAAGAATTAGC
This sequence comes from Lagodon rhomboides, assembly GCA_039737535.1. NCBI lineage: Eukaryota > Metazoa > Chordata > Actinopteri > Spariformes > Sparidae > Lagodon > Lagodon rhomboides. The sequence goes on along the minus strand of CM077791.1, from coordinate 17,999,839 downwards.
CGTTTAATTCAACATGTAACAGAAACTGAAGGCCTAGGCTCCTTTTATCCTTTTCCTAAAAAGCACAGCATTGGTTTTATGACTCGACAGCACAGAAGCAGAATTAATAAGGTAGTTACATGTAATGTATCGTTTAATGATATTCAGTTAAAAGCTCTAAATTGCTTTTAACTGCTTCTGCATATGACTCAGTCCAGATCTGTCACAAGCACATAATCCACAAAAGTGTCTGTATTGGAGCGTTTCGGATAGCGGAGAGTTTCAGTGGCTCACTTTTAACATCTCTCTCTGGACTGTGTAACATCATAAATGTTTTAGATTAAAAAGCTACAGCTGGGATGTCGCTCAAATAAACCCTTTGCCCCTGCTGCTTCTGCTGCTGTTCAGAGAGGAAGGGAGTGTTGAGAGTCACGGATTACCTCCTTTTCCAGGATGGGTGATTCATTTCCTTGTCTTAAAAAGTAACGAGTGATCTCCACTTCTTTCAAAACAGATTCAGTGAAATGGTCGCTGTGTGTAAAATGGAGAGCTGCCCTTTGAAGTGAAAGCAGACAGACAGCTGATGGTTGTAATTTTTGAAAGGTAAGATATAAAAAGGCATGAACGCTGGTGTTGACAGCAGGTCCCTCAAGGGCTGGTAGGACTCAAGGTTGGAGGTTTATTCGGGCTCTGGAGGGAACAGCTCTATAAAAGCCAGCTGTTTTAGGCAAAACACACAGCTGAGAGGAATTATGTTAGTCGCTGTTAAAGCCCCTGTTTAAAACTGGCAGTACAGTCCAAATGAAAATGAATTTGAAGTCGAATCAAAGGCTGTTAAAACTGCGTCTCAGTACAATGCTGCATTTAGGGCAGGAGGATACTGTTGAACTGTACTGATATGTGTATAGTAGTATTAAGATCTGACAATGTTCAACTATAATGCTGATATTAGATTATTTGTCAGATGTTTACTTCCTTTGTAATACAGATATTTGTTGATGTAAATCTGAACTTTGTTACTTTTGTTGAGGCGGGATTGAAAACTTTGCAGAGTTTTGTTGAATTAAAAATGGGGCTTTATGGAAAAACCTGTCCATGTTTCCTTACAGTATAGTATTATATCTCACTGAAAGCGATAAACAGGCAGAGTGGCAGAGACAAAGACACCATTCACCCCCTTACAAGTCACCGTACAATCAAAAAGACTTTGACGCTGTTATTTCAAGGTAAAATAGTTATATGAAGTTGCTTTAAATCTATGATGTCTCCACCCTCAGAAAGTCTGCTTGAGGTCCCTTGTGGACTGGGTGAGTTGTGGGTTTGGACAGCCCTTAGCGCTCACAGACTTCCCGGGAACGCGCCCGCAAAGTTCAGGGTCTGCAAGAGTGGTGAAGTCTGGACATTTTTATTCAGCCCCTAATGTCTATACATAACCCATTCAGTGGTTGTCAAGACATTTAACTCAAAACCACAAATGTCAACCTCGTGGTGCCACTAGATGAAACGTCAGCAAATCATCTTCATCAGTAGCATTCATCCACTGGAAAACCATAACGGTAATTCATCCGGTATTTGTTGAGATATTTCGGTCTGGACCAATATGGTGGACAGACTGGCAGACAATGAAGCCTTATGTCTTAAAATGTAGCCCTTAAACATAGTGTACATAGTCCTACATCATGATTCTATTGAAGAGTACACAGAGGATTGATAGAGAGCTTTGTCACATTGTGCGACAACAATCATCTGAAGCTCACTATCAGCAAAACCAATGAGTTTGACCCTCTGCTGACCTCACAACACTGAAGCCCTCTTCAGGAAGAGACAGAGCAGACTGTTCTTCCTGCAGTTTCTCACATTTTTCCAATTTTATGGAGTTGTTCCTCATCTAAGTCGAGGGTCTAAGGAGAGAGGATGCTGTTTGCTGTGCAGACTGTGAAGCCCATTGAGGCAAAAATGTCTTCATGTCTTCTGGTGTGAGTTCATTGCGGGAACAAAAAAAACAGTCAAATTCATTGTCTGCGTTCATATGATTGGCCAACAGAGCCGAGCATCTATTGATAGAACACACGTCAGTGGATGAAGCTTCAAATATTGATGCTGCTGCAAAGAAGCAAAGAGGGCACCGAAGACAAGTGCCACCAATCTCCTCTTCTGTTCCTGAGTGATGGAGTCCAAAAATGGCCAGAAAAGTGTTTTTGCAGAATATTATGTCACTGTGAAGTTGACCTTTGACCTTTTGAACTTTGACCATCAGATTCTAATCGGCTCATTCTCAAGTCGGATAGAGCGAACTTGAAGCGAATTTGAAGAAATTGCCTCAAGGTGTTCCTGAGAATGCGTCCACAAAGATGGGATGGATAACAGACAACCTGAAAACGTTAACACCCTCCAGCTGTGCCTATTGCCACTGTGGAGGCATCGAGCTAAAAACGGTAATGATATTATTAGAATGTCTAAAAACCTGGAGTAAGATGCTCCTGGACTAAATAGGGAGTAAAAAACTGACTGCTGAGTTACTCCACACATCATACACCCACTCTCTTCCCCTTCAGTCTCTCCGCTGATGTCTATTCTCAATGGTCGACTTCAAAAGGAGGCTTGGAGATAAAAAGTGAGAATGAGAGGGGAGAGATGATGATGATGATGATGATGATGATGGTGATGGTGATGTGCACAGACTCGCATTACAATTTAATGCACGTACGCTAAGAGATTCCTGGTCAATTTTTATTACAGTACTGAAGAGGCAGCGTGAGGACTTAATTTTATAAAGACTGTGTCCTCTACTTGGCCTTTTATATGAGATAAAACTGGATCCAAGCAGGACCAATGATTATGAGTATGCCGTCTAACATCTGTGTGCGTGATACCTAACAACTGCGTTTATTGTAGCAAGCTGTTCCTGCCTATTAGAGTTAGCCCATCTCTACTGAAACTACAAGTTGTCTGGAGGGCAAATGCTGAACAGTTTTCTTGTTAACCTGTTAGAGCCAAAAACAGGATCCCTCTCACCAAAGATTTTAAAGGAATAGTTGGTCTATTATGGTGTAAAATGCTTTTTTTTTTTTACCTTCTTACAGAGGCTAATAAACTCTTTTATCTGTCTCTGATGCAATAGTTTGTGTATGGATGAACATACTTTACCTTTGGGTAGAACCAGTCTTCACGCATGTTTTTGCCTAAAAGCAAGATATCAAACTATTCCTTTGAATTAAAACATTTTCTTTACCTTACAAAACACACACATAAGACTATTTTCCAAAATCAGTAACTATTCCACTGCCAAAAATCCCAGATGCATTTCACCGCAGTAACGCTTGTTAATTGGCGCTGGTCTTAGGGCTGATTTATCCAACAAATGTTAAGCAAATGTCAAAAGTCTTCTACTACTGAGAATATATGGACATCTAAATAAAGACAAACTTTGCTTTCAGTCAACAGCATCTGGACAAGCACTACAACCACATCTATCTGTGGAAATACAATAACATCTGGTACTTGAAATGGTAATCCAATCAGACGGCACTGCTCTCTGTATATAAAGGACAAAAAAAAAATCCAGGCTCCAAGTCGTATGAAGCTGCACAGAAGCAGAACAGGAAGAACAAAAGGCTGCTTTAAAGATACTGTAGAAATGGACATAATTTGCGTTTATATACATTGTAAAAACACAACATGCCTATATTTCTAACTGTGTTTAGGTGGGTAACGCTTTGTATTACGGTCCTTGTAATAAGCATTAATAGGTAATAACCGCCGGGTACAGCCCGAAGGAGTGACGTGGGCCCACCCTCCAGTGTACCCACCACCCGCAGGAGGGTTCAGAAGGGGCTGGTGCATTGTGGAATGGGTGGCAGTCGTGGGTGGGGGCCCCGGCGACCCAATCCCCGGACGGTGACTCTGGCCATGGGGACATGGAATGTCACCTCACTGGGGGGGAAAGAGCCTGAACTAGTGCGGGAGGTTGAGCGGTACCGGCTAGAGATAGTCGGGCTCACCTCCACGCACAGTCTGGGCTCTGGAACCCAACTCCTTGAGAGAGGCTGGACTCTCTTCTACTCTGGAGTTGCCTGCGGTGAGAGGCGGCGAGCTGGTGTGGGCTTGCTTATAGCTCCCCATCTCAGCCGCCATGTGTTGGAGTTTTCCCCGGTGAGCAAGAGGGTCGTTTCCCTTCGCCTTCGGGTCGGGGATAGGTCTCTCACTGTCGTTTCGGCTTACGGGCCGAATGGCAGTGTAGAGTACCCGGCCTTCTTGGAGTCTCTGGGAGGGGCACTGGAAAGTGCTCCAACTGGAGACTCCGTCGTTCTTCTGGGGGACTTCAACGCCCACGTGGGCAGCGACAGTGTTACCTGGAGGGGTGTGATTGGGAGGAACGGCCTCCCCGATCTGAACCCGAGCAGAGTTCTGTAATTGGACTTCTGTGCTAGCCACAGTTTGTCCATAACGAACACCATGTTCGAGCATAAGGGTGTCCACAAGTGCACGTGGCACCAGGACACCCTAGGCCGGAGGTCAATGATCGACTTTGTAGTCATGTCATCTGACCTCCGGCCGTATGTCTTGGACACTCGGGTGAAGAGAGGGGCTGAGCTGTCAACTGATCACCACCTGGAGGTGAGTTGGATTCGCTGGCAGGGGAGGAAGCTGGACAGACTTGGCAGACCCAAACGCGCAGTGAGGGTCTGCTGGGAACGTCTGGCGGAACCCTCTGTCAGAGGGGTCTTCAACTCCCACCTCCGGGAGAGCTTTGACCAGATCCAGAGGGAGGCTGGGGACATAGAGTCCGAGTGGACAATGTTCTCCGCCTCCATTGTTGACGCGGCTGTATGAAGCTGTGGCCAAAAGGTCTCCGGTGCCTTTCGAGGCGGCAATCCCCGAACCCGGTGGTGGACACTGGAAGTAAGGGATGCTGTCAAGCTGAAGAAGGAGTCCTACCGGGCCTGGTTGGCTTGGGGGACTCCTGAGGCAGCTGACAGGTACCGGCAGGCCAAACGTGCGGCAGCGCGGGCAGTTGCGGAAGCAAAAACTCGGGCCTGGGAAAAGTTCGGGGAGGCCATGGAGGAGGACAACCGGTCGGCCTCGAGGAAATTCTGGCAAACCATCCGCCGCCTCAGGAGGGGGAAGCAGTGCTCCACCAACACTGTTTACAGTGGGGGTGGGGAGCTGTTGACCTCAACTGGGGACATTGTTGGGTGGTGGAAGGAATACTTCGAGGATCTCCTCAATCCCACTGACACGCCTTCCGTAGAGGAAGCAGAGGCTGGGGGCTCAGAGGCTGATTCATGCATCACCCAAGCCGAAGTCACTGAGGTAGTCAGGAAGCTCCTCAGTGGCAAGGCACTGGGGGTGGATGAGATCCGCCCCGAGTACCTCAAGTCTTTGGATGCTGTGGGGCTGTCTTGGCTGACACGTCTCTGCAGCATTGCGTGGCAGTCGGGGACAGTACCTCTGGACTGGCAGACCGGGGTGGTGGTCCCTCTATTTAAAAAGAGGGACCGGAGGGTGTGTTCTAACTATCGGGGGATCACACTCCTCAGCCTCCCTGGTAAAGTCTATTCCAGGGTACTGGAGAGGAGAATTCGGCCGATAGTCGAACCTCGGATTCAGGAGGAACAATGTGGTTTTCATGCTGGTCGTGGAACACTGGACCAGCTCTATACCCTCCGCAGGGTGCTCGAGGGTTCATGGGAGTTTGCCCAACCAGTCCACATGTGTTTTGTGGACTTGGAGAAGGCATTCGACCGTGTCCCTCGTAGCATCCTGTGGGAGGTGCTTCGGGAGTATGGGCTTCGGGCTGTACGGTCCCTGTATGACCGGAGCAGGAGCTTGGTTCGCATTGCCGGCAGTAAGTCAGACCTGTTGCCGGTGCATGTTGGACTCCGGCAGGGCTGCCCTTTGTCACCGGTTCTGTTCATTATTTTTATGGACAGAATTTCTAGGCGCAGAGGGGGTCTGGTTCGGGAGCCACAGGATTTCATCTCTGCTTTTTGCGGATGATGTTGTCTTGTTGGCTTCTTCGCGCCAGGACCTCCAGCATGTCCTGGGGCGGTTTGCGGCCGAGTGTGAAGCAACTGGTATGAGAATCAGCATCTCCAAGTCCAAGGCCATGGTTCTTGACCGGAAAAAGGTGGCTTGCTCCCTCTGGGTTGGGGGAGAGTTCCTGCCTCAAGTGGAGGAGTTTAAGTATCTTGGGGTCTTGTTCACGAGTGAGGGAAGGATGGAGCATGAGATTGACAGGCAGATCGGTGCAGCGGCTGCAGTAATGCGGTCGTTGTATCGGTCCGTCGTGGTGAAGAGAGAGCTGAGCCGAAAGGCGAAGCTCTCGATTTACCGGTCAATCTACGTTCCTACCCTCACCTATGGTCATGAACTTTGGGTCATGACCGAAAGAATAAGATCCCGGATACAAGCGGCCGAAATGAGTTTCCTCCGCAGGGTGGCAGGGCGCTCCCTCAGAGATAGGGTCAGGAGCTCTGTCACCCGGGAGGAGCTCGGAGTAGAGCCGCTGCTCCTCCACATCGAGAGGAGCCAGCTGAGGTGGCTCAGGCATCTTTTCCGGATGCCCCCGGGACGCCTTCCTCGGGAGGTGTTCCTGGCATGCCCCACCGGGAGGAGGCCCCGGGGAAGACCCAGGACACGCTGGAGTGACTATGTCGCCCAGCTGGCCTGGGAACGCCTCGGGGTCCTCCCGGAAGAGCTGGGGGAAGTGTCCGGGGAGAGGGAAGTCTGGGCGTCCCTGCTCAGGCTGCTACCCCCGCGACCCGGCCCCGGATGAGGCGGAAGAAAATGGGATGGGATGGGAT